>OZ026630.1:58618122-58835622 GCA_964020975.1 Hermodice carunculata | reverse complement strand
GTGCGCACCGTCAACATCTTTCCCGCAACTGTACACGAACAGCTGCTTTGGCCATGTGGTCTGACGCACAACACATCACCCGATTGGTCAATTCAGTCACATGCAAAAATGAGCCAATCACGGCTCGTGCTACGATGTTTTCATCATGGCTTCCGCCCAGTGACCATGTGTGAATTTACGGAGGGAACACACAAACGGGAAGCTTTGTTTTTGTTGCAGCATACGAAAATAAAGATTCCGGTGTTTATTCCAACAATTATTTGGAGTCACAGGCAAATATGCAAAGGTATGGGATAGCTGGAATTGCCGAATGTGTCCCAAATCAGTCCGTGAGACTGCGTCAGTTCACCGCAGATCTAATCCAGTGTCCCCGCTGTCACTTGCGTGTGACTGGCAGGTGTGTGCTGTTTTTGCCGGGAAGTCATCGCACGGCACGTATTTTTTTTCTAACACTGTTTGAACCCACCGATACATAGCATTTCATGTTAATTTGCAGATGAATTTGCCCTGCAAATATATTATTATTTTTGGACGGATTTTACTTGTAAAAAATTCCAACTAGCCCGCAGGGATAGCACTTTTTTATTTCCACCAGCCCGAGCCCAATTCTGACAAGCCTGAGCTTTCTGACATACAAATAGATTTTTTCATTGTTTGGGGTTTTTTTTTAAACCGGAAAATCGATTTTCCATACTTTTCAAGACTTCTTTATGAAATTCCATACTTTTCAAGGCCTGGAACAGAGGGCATTCAAATTCCATACTTTTCAAGCCTTTTCAAGCTCTGTGCGAACCCTGCTACATTTATGTATGATCCACTAGGTATATGTGACATTGCACTACAAGACTGAGTGATGATACATAAGCCTATAATTATTTGGAGTAGGTCTAGACACCTAATCATTAATGAATATTGACCTGAACTGATGATTAAACATACAAATCTGGTAATTCCCAATTTGACTCGGTTTACTTTTGAATTGTCAATTCTTATGTACATAGCCTCTTTTATTTTCCTTTTGATAAATGATTTTTCATATAAATCTGCGACTGATTAACCTGTAGCTCTGGTGCTCTGCTAAAGTTGATTGGTCCACATTTGTTCTGTAATTATATCTGTCTCTGGCTGCCTGTGTGTCTCACCTTCATGTTGTACACATTTATTGGGACCAAGGCCCTAAACAACAGTGTAGGGTCCTTGTTGGGACTGAAGTTTGTCAACTGTTTTGCTGTGTCAAGCTGTACTTGACACCAATCAGTATAGCCAGATGCCTTTTGTTGCCATTCAGCACCAGACTGCATGAAGCACCTCTCATTTTAGGACTAGGCTTTCAGTGTTTACAAACAGACATGGCTTGAAAGAATGGCAATGGAAGAGTGAGTTGTCCCTTTGCATCATGAGCAAATGGTGACACATCCAAAGTGGGATTAGGCTCACAAATATGCAAATACAGGTGGACAGACAGAACTGATCATAACAGATGAGGAGACCTGTACTGCCAGTTCTCATTGGATTACACCACTATTTTATGGCACTGATAAAGGCTTACTGGGCTCCCCTCCTGAATATGGTGATTGGTGCAATGGGTCAAAGGCAGGTCATCCATAAATGTTCTGGTCCTTACCACTCACTCTGCCAGCCCATTATCCTCCCCTCTCATTGAGAAATCACAGAAAGGGCAGTCTATGTCAAGTAAGCATCCTGCTTCCCGTGCTTCAAACAGTCAGACTGGGCTCCTGACTTGTGGCTCCTGATGGAGTAAGCTAAAAATATTGCCACCATATATAAACTGATCAAACTGGGCTGGATGTGGAGATGTTGAGAAATGGGAGCAAACAAAACCTCAGCTTACTACCATTCACACAGCCAAGCAAGTCTGGCAGACTTTACCTTGCACTGACTTTTTTCTTTTTTACAGGTACCCTGTCACTAGGTTTCCTTCCCCAATCCTGAACTACAAGGATAGACTGAGGTTGAGTGGACCTTACAAAACTGTATCTGTCTGCTTTACCCATTCTTCAATACTGTGATGGCACCTGATAGTGCCTGGATCAAACCTCAAGCATATAAATCAATGTTTCCCAGTGCAAAAATGTTATATTTACCTATCACATTACATAACTGAGATTCTGGACATGATCTAGCACATTTTTTTCTCACTTTTTAACTTTTTCTTCATGACTTCAAGTTCAATATTTATTATGTCAGCCATTCAACACATTTTCAAACTGTACCTGGGTATGTGGAGTATCTTCCACGGGGTTTCCTAAGCTGTTAGAGTTTGGTATCACGTTCACAGATTTCCCTGTATTCAATTTTGGCTTTGCTCCACTGAGAGTTGCCTCTGTGTATTAGTTAACCCTTCCATGATGTTTACTTAATTTCTACAAGCAACTCTGGACTTGATTTAGCTGAAGAACACCTTGTCAACATTATCCTGGATTTTCCCTTGCCAATAACCTTAATTGATCAGACATGTGGAGCCATCAAGGATGTTTACAAACAAGGCTTTTGGGGATTTTGTTGCTCAGTATCCATCCATTTAAGTCAAAATGAACAAAATCAGTTTCAAATTTCAATTCCCACTTGAGAGTTCTGCATTAATAACATACCTATTTATAAACTCAGCTATCAAGAGACTGGTCAGTTGGTAAAATAACCAAACACCATAAATAAGTCTACACCTGGACACATATATATACACGGGCATGGCTTATCATACTTGTGAAGGTTTTATTGTAAACACTGACAGATTCTCTGGAAATGGTCCCCTACAATCGTCTAACATGTAGACTTGCTGGGATAGTATTCCCTGCATGTAACCTGGTCTAATGTAGAAAATGTAGATAAGACCACACACCAGATCCACTTTACCTACATACAGCTTGGTACAGCTGATAAACAGTTACATGAATAACAGTAGTTCTAAAGGTAAATCTATCCGTCCAAAATGGTAGGTATATAATAAGACTGCATATAGATCCAGGCAGTGGTCTGAAAACACAATAGAACACTCTCACCTGTAAAGGTGCTTGCTATTTTTTTTTCACCTTCCCATGGTAAATATAGTCCCACATGTAGTGCACACATCCTTTTGGAATATCCAAAACATGGTCACAAAGCAGCACTTTTTTTTGCCCATGCCTGGGTTCTACAACACCAACATCTGGCTTTCCACAAGCTGCTTACAACTACATGGTACACTACACTATATTACTGCTCAGTATTATTCTGTTGCATCTGTCCAGTGTAATACCTGCTATTTGACAACTCCCCTTTTGCCAGAAATACATGGCCTTATGAGGCAGATGGTCTTTAATATTAACAGGTAAAATGACAAAGAAATTCACACAAGTGTCTTGAAAGGGCAGTCTTGAAAACACGCAACATTTGACAGGAGGTGGTCCTGACAGCAGGCACCATTTAACTAGGAAAACTAAAGCAAATATGATGGTATCATATGGTGGCAATTATTCCTACAAAAACACACTTGTCCTCAAATTCTAATTTCTCCATGAAATCCTGCTAGAGAAACTTTTGTCTGACAGTATATACCCAGACTAGAAGAGTAAAGCTGCCTTTATCTACTAGATACCTTGATGGTGGCAGAAAAAGCTCAAACACTACATGTCTATAATACTGACATCATCTTGCAGGTGCCAGGCTTATCAGTGGGTGGTCCACCCCTTCATCAGCTCATCTGTACATCTTCACACTGATACAAAGGTATAAAGAGTAAAACAATACCAACAGGAAAACCATAAGTCTATAACTGAAATAAAAAAACTGAGACACCATGCCATGTTAAAAGGTATATGGACTCCCTCCCAACCATTTTCGGCATCTTGCATATAGCAGCAGCTTGTTCATGAAGCACATTCATACCTTGTCACACAAGTCAAAACCACAGTGTGTACTTTTCATGGCAAATCTACACTGCTAAAATGTTCATTTTAGATTCTAAAAGGTAACCAATGTACTTTGGGTAAACTTACACATACGATCAAACAGACACCCTCCCCAAGAATGTTGTGTATTGGGTTGCGTATTCAATGGAATATATTTAAGTGCCTAATTTGGGGCCTCTACTATTCGGCCCTTTGTAATTTCTGGTGACATATACTTAAAACACCCAGTCCTCACCAAACAACTTCATGTACACCAAACCACTTTTGCAAGTATGCTATATTGCTGACAAAATAAAAATTCTTAGCTTTAAACAGCCAAAATCACACAATTTTGTTGAAACTGAATATGCTGCATTTATTCTGTATACATATTACACATAACAATAACAAAAATAATACTTTCATCTTGTCTACTTTCTACTGGTGTTATAAACCTGATCTTTTAACATATATTCGATCTGAACATAAAAATATGTATATTAGTATATATATATATATATATATATATATATATATATATATATATATATATATATATATATGGTATGTTACTTTCAGTTCCAGCAGTCATGTGTGTCAGCTAAAACAAATCTCCACTCAACTGTACTTCCATGTCATATTGTACATGCCCTTGTTGTGAGAGGTCATGTTTGTTTGTCACTGTTAAGTGTAGACTCTAATCTTCAACAATGATAAAAACAAACTGGGTGAACACAAACATGGAGACAAGCCCCCTTGATATGTGCTATGTAAACACATTGACCTGTGACAATGACACACACCTGATATCAGCACCACTACAGGCCTCACTGGGTGGCCCCACCACACACCTGTACATGTTTACTTCTAACATAGACAGGACTTGACTGTCCCAGTTACTCCTGAGGATACTGTGGCATATCTCTGATTAAAAAAGAGAGGTACCCAGGTAGGGGTCCACAAGGAAAGAGTGGGCCTGTAAAGTTACAGGGAAGTTTGTGTAAATATTAAACCTAATATTTTATTTTCCTTGATTGCAGGGGGTTTCAATGAATCATTGTCATCATCATTTCGGGATACCGAATATTATACAAATCTATGTGCATTCCTGCCGAACGTCAAACTACTACTATACCACTAGATAGTTTGATTTTAGCTAGTCAAATTTTGTGCATTATACCATAACACCAAAAAAAAGTACAGGATACCAGTATAATACAAAGATTTGTATTCCTGTGGACCACACAAAAATTTATAATTTGACCTGAACACCAAAGAGTAAATAAGATTGAAAGGTAAAGTGTCAGTTGCCTATAATATCAGGGTTCAGGCAGATTACACTTGGAACTACATGTACATGAAAAGTTCCATTGTGAGGAGGTGCCCACTGCAGAGAGGTGCCCACTAATGGGGGTTTTACTGTATGTATATTGTCATGACTGTGGCATCTCTTGTTTTTAAGCATAAGCATTGTAGATCTTTTTACTTCTTTAGTTCCTGTTTTCTTAATTCAAGTTTGCCAAATTACTTCAATAGACCACCCAACAGGATATATTGGAAAACAAATCTTTTTATGAAACACATTAAACTGGGGTTCTGATCACCATACTTTGTCCAGCCTCCACATGCTGGTCATTGTTGAAAGCTATCACTGCAAACAATCATCTCATCCTCCCTCATCTCCCAGTAGTTTGGTAGACATTACACATGGGGTGAGTTTATACTTGCCACGGTATAGTTTTCGATTGCACAGTGCTGTTTTGATGTTCGATACGGAACCACTGATACATGTATGTCGGAAAAGAACCATGCGTATATACTACCCTTAATGATTCCGACACCGTTTTGTTATATGATGCATTATGAAAGCCAAACTACCTTGTGAGTAGGATTGGTTTTTGGAATGAACTACGCCGATATTTCGATATGGTTCTGATAGCTCAAAGTTTGACTGTAATGAATATAAACCGTCTCTTGCGAAATGGTCCAAATAACATATATGTTCTGTTATACAGGCCTAGCATAAACACACCCTTGGAAAAGGTCAGATGGACAAGAAAACTTGCTGGGAAGCATATACATGTACATGTATATAATCTGTTCTATCAAGAGTTTACAGGGTGCACAGCATAGCTCAGACATCCAGGGGGTAGAAAAGTAACAGGAGTGTAAAGCTTCATTATAACTTAACAATACTAACTGGGAACCACACCACCCACAATGTTACCGCACCTTATTAACTCACACTCTGCATTACTGAACAGCAATTTGCACATGCACCACTGCAGACAACATTTTGTAAAACATTGGTAGCTCTGATAGAAATTAATATCAAAGGCAAATTGAGATTTGTTTTGACTGGCAGGGTGTACCTGCAGGGAACGACTGAGTTAGGCAACTGAGTTAGGCGCATGTTCACCAGTCACAAGGGCAGGAAAAGGTCAGCATGAAAGTACCCACACATCACTATCCATGACAGCCATGGGAACCAGGCACAGGAAAACTAGTGCTCCACAAGAAGTGGGACTGTTGCTGCTGCTTTATCAAACATTCTGACAATTTCTGTTACATTGATGTTTTTTGGAGGAGGGATTAACACAGTGCACACAGTGGTTCTCAAAACCCTGTTGCAATTAACAATTTGGTATGCTGGCATTCAATCCATAAGTAATAGAGTCCTTGTTCAAAAGTGAGCCTCAGATTGAAAATACAAAAAGCAACAGGGAGAAGAAACCTTAGCTTTCCATTTATAAAGGCACAAAAATGAAAATTATGCCAAGCATATAGAAATACATATATGCATGTACTCCATATCCAAATACGCTGTTTTAGGTAAATGTTACCTCGCCACTTACTGTCTTGATCCCATGCTTTTACAAACTGAAACAACTTAGCCACAAAGATGTCTTCACTATCAATGCATACATGTACATGATATGTTCAGCCGAGTTTTCTCACACAGACATGTTAGAAAACCATGCATCATTAAGATTTTGTTAATCTCCACTAGATCAATACCAAATGTGTACCAGTGTCAGCATCATGCCACTGAAAATGATCATGGCAGTCAGATCATAAATCGGTGCCTGGCAACAATGTTACTGGACTGTACATTACCTGGCTTCCTACAAATAAAAATAAAAAATAAAAAATAAAAAAAATAGAAAGAAAAAAAAACACACACACACAAAAGGCCACTGAGAAGTAGGAAGATTGATCAGGCTAAGCAATATTACCAGTGTATTGTCCAGCAGAGTGTGGCAGCTACAACACAGTTGGCCCTGGCTGCAGGATATTGGCCATCACTCTGCACTGAGTTCTTCCTGGCACAATAAACCACAATTGACTCTTTCTAGTTCCTCATCTTCTGGACCACTAACAGAGATTTCACATTCAAATCTAACAGTCAAATATCTGCAGAGAACACAATTAACCTTTTGACCACATAACAGCACATTTTGCAGAATTCTATATTCATAAACACACACACACACACACACACACACACACACACACACACACACACATGCAGCACTGACATTTATACATGGTAAACTTATTCTTATTTTGTCTGGTGTGTGTGTGTGTGTGTGTATGTGTGTGTGTGCACGCGCGCGTGTGTGGAGGGGAGAGAGAGTGTCTGTAAGGTGTAATTGTATATATGTAAGGCACCAGCTTCAAGTTTCACATGTATGAATGATGTCAATACACATACAATGTACCTATCATAATAGACAGATTCCACATTGATTTTGACCCTGTTGAACCAGGGCTCAATTTTGCTACCTGTGGGTAGCCAGTGGCCACCAAAAATTAGCCCTGGCTACTAAAATCAGGCAATGGCTACTAAATTTTAGTACAGAGACTATTTACACATGATGGATGCTGGCCCCTAAAAAAATTGCCTATTAAACTTTGAGCCCTGTGTTCATCTCAATAAATTCATGCTCTAAGTGTTACCAAATTAAAAGATAACTAAGGCAAACAATATTGACGTCAAGACATGAATATATTTTTGACAACCTATCATGACCTTCCACACTTATGTTCTCATCCGAAACTCAGTTCCAGCCCATCATAATTGTCCTTTTATGCATATCTATGCATCTGATCCCATGCGCATGGCCTCATGTGTCTGTGGGATCCACTGCTGCCAACTTTGCATAATTGCGATTATTCTGTTGATATGTATTGACAAGGGGTGAAAGAGCTCATGAGAGCAATCAGCTTGCTGGATACAGGCAGGTGCAACCCCAAACCCAGAAAGAAAGTCCCCACATGGCTCAACACTTGGCGTCACACTGTGCATCCTTGCTGCTTTCATTCAGAACATGTAGGTTTGTTCCATAAATAAATCATGCTTCTTTCTAGTTGCTTCATTTCTCAGCCATATATCCTTCCACACATACAAACTTTAATTCGTATTTTAACCCTTTCCCTCTCAAATTGCTCAAAGAGCCCCTCATGTCAATTGTCACTTATATGTACTTCACCATTTCTACGCGAACTTCATATTAACAGAAACTATTCATTTTTTGCTGAGAATTGTAATTTTTTGTTTCATGATGGCAAGCACTATCAATAGCTTTCCTCAATGCCAGGGATAGCCACAGACAGTCTTATTCTGACCGGGTCCGGGGAAAGGTTTAACTTCAACATAATGACATAAAATCCATTTATAAAACAAAACCCAACCAATCAAACTCTTCCCTGGAAATAAGCACTTTGTACTTTTTTCTCCAAAAGAGAACCAGTATGTTTTTTTCTCATGACATTTTTCAGTGTCATGATCACTAAATTAACCACATTCTGTGCACACACATTTTCGATGGGACTAACATGGAGTGGACAGAATAAACTGCTTGATCTGCTTTGGGGCAACAGTCAAACTGACCCTATCCTGGCACTTAATATGTCATCAGAAAACTTACCAACCCGGGCTGGGAATGCTCTTTCAAAATAAGATCTGATCAGAACAAAAGTCAAGACTGCCATAAATATAGAGACACAGGCAGGAAGTATTCAATCGACATTTTTGACAAACATCACAAAACACAAGTTTACAACAGTTTCTAATATGAAGTGCACTTTGCCATCATTAGGATATATGTGCTATTATCAAATTAAAAATATCATGTACCACACAGAAACTGGTGTAAATAAATCAGACATCAGTGCTATTGCCAGAGACTTGCACAGGGGCCCACATATACTGCTTTCCTGCCATGAAACTCTATCTTCAGTTTATCTTTCAAAGGACTTGCCTAGTGGAATTTGCAAACTGTTCACTGGTGAACTATGCCCAAAATTTCAAATGGTAATATGGGTGTCTGGCTGTCTTTCAATTTCAAGTGCACATATAAAGATACTGGGGATGCTGGCACACTATGGAAACCTCTCAGTTCTTTGACTAGCCATGTGAACTGCTTTTATTGGAGGAGCTCATCAACAGATCAGTAAGATGAAAGGCATGAGCCAGAAGCTGGGCTAGCCTGTGGCAACTCTTGCTTTACTGAAGGGACATGATCATATTGATCAGGAAGCTATCATGTACAGCCTGGGAAATGACTGCCTCTCTATTCCCGATAAAGCACAGGCCATATTCACTCTGTGCTATCTGATGTAAAACAAACCTGTCACATTAGCTCTGCATTCATGTTTTTTGAGACACGAAAATAACCTTTATGAAAAGGACACAAAAATTAATAATGGCTGCCTACACGTTATGTTATCCATACGTAAGAATTTAATTTCTTGTTAAAATTAGTTAATTACACCTGTTTACTGCCCAACTTTATGAAATAGCATCAAACACCACCAGAGAGTAAATACTTCTCCTGGAAATGGGTTGGGTTCTATCAGAAATTACCACAATCTTACAAATACAATTTCAATCTCATTTGCAGGAAGAATTTGGTTAAGAAATGCATCACTAACCTGCTCCTGCAATAGCCAATAGTGCACAGATGTTAAATGTCACTTGCTTCATGAATGTTTTTCTAACCTTTCTCAGAGATCTGAAAGTTCTTCACAGCAGATGCCAAACCTCTTTCAAAGTCAACAGTTTCAACATAGTGTATCACTTCTTTAACATGTCCTGTCCTTTCATGAAAGGTTACCACTGTGGACCAGTCACTTGCAAAACAGTCCAAGCAGGAACTACACTACTGGCTTGTGTGACAGACAGTACATTTTGAATCAACTACTTTCCTTGCCATAGTTTGGCTACTGATGCTTCACATATAAAATACATGAAAGGACAGGGTTAAAGACAATCCTTTCCATAAATTAGTGGACATCATCTAGATGGTACAGATTGTGTTGTCTGGATCTGAATACCCAGTTACATGTACTGCAGCATATCCCTTCACATTTGGTATTGTTGGGGGTAGGGGGGGGGGGGGGCTGGGGCGTGGGGAGGGTACATACACAAACAAACAAATAAACCTACAACTCCTCTGCTGACAGAGACTGTCAGAACCAGAAATTTTATAGATGATAAAGAAGTACTCCACACTGTTCATATATTGAGCTGCTTAACCAATCATACACCCTATACTTGATCCACAAGTGCCCTTTAAAGCATTATTTATATTGGTAGAACTGCATGATGGTGATCATAAGGTCCATTTCCTCAAATTTTATGTACAAAAGTTCCAGCTTTGATCAATTCTAAGCATAATACAAATGCAAGATAATAATTATAATAATAACAATAACTGGAGGTAGTCATCGCGCCACAACAAATATATCCCCCGCATGGCGCACTGTCTCCCAATTGAGAAATCATCTTTAAGAGCCAGCTTTTGTCACCATATTAGTCCCTTCTTTCCGATGTTACTGAATCTCTATTGCAAAGCCACCTACTACATGTGACCACTTTTTGACCTGCCCTATGAGTAGTCTTTCAAAGGATGCCTGACTGTATTAAGATACAAACAAATCTGGATGAGGGAGAACATATAAATGCAACAGAGGCCCTACAAGATGTACAATGCACCATATGTTAAAATGTACTCCTATTATCATCATTCTGAATTTCAAAAATTCCTTAAAATGTTAAAATAACAATCGACACGGTCACAAAACCAATATATATCCCCCGGATCCTTTGGACACAGGGGATATAATAATAATGATATTAAAAATAACAATAGTAACAACAACATAAATGCAGGTGAGCCAACATTACTCAATTCTCCTGGAAGTCAGTAAGATTTAAACAGCCGAAATGTGTCCACAAGAGTACATATGATTTCATCACGTTCCAAGTGATGCTGTCTAGGATGTGCTGAGGTTAGTACATATATTTATAAATGTGCATACAGGCACAGCACACTTCCATGGAGACAGCTGTCTGCTGCTGCTGCCTTTGCTTGTTATTGTGGCCAAGCTGCTTGTGTTTCAGCTTTTCTCCTGACACTCAACTTTCGTTTCCCTTGAAGCAATTGCTCCCTCTGAAACTGTAGAACCCACTGTTACAGAGGCATATTATCAACACATACGCATGCCGTCCTTTTCCATGATCTCAGGCTCTGCTGCAAGTCTTGACAGGTAACAATCACTCAACAGAAAACTTGGATGCACCATCACATGCAGCTGGCAAGCCCAGTTCCGCATACAGGCAAACCATGTGCAAGAGGCTGTCCATGCACACAAATAGGAAGCCATCATTGAGATGTATGTCTTCCTGGTGCCGTATTATATACTCTACTCCGTACCAGGATTAAAACACATGTTTGGATAGTCACAAAGACAGACAGACCGTTCAACAAATTGATATTTTTTCTCTGTTATAAATCACTCTGAGAACCTTACTGAACCTAAACACATGTTTGTCTATGAAACTGACAGAAAATATCCTGGCTGTAGTCATGAAAGATCATGTTCCACATCAGATTAACATTCTGTTGTCTGGATGAATGTTACTTCATAATAAATCACTATACATACATACATGCATGTAATTTTGCATATTTGTCAACCAGACTGCTACACAAATATGTTCAAAGCATCAATGTTCTACCAGCTGACCAACTGCATATCATGTGAAAATTAATAATTGGTCTGGCAAACAGCACTCTAAAATGCTTCTACTTAATGAAATCGGTGCAGAAATAATCCCAAAGGGTTCACTTATTGTGCTTTATTGATTAGCATATGGATTACTGAGGCCATCTTCAGCCTTCCTTTGGCTCATTTTTCATGGGTGCTAATAGCAGATAGAACAATCCATTCTAAACCATCTCAGTCGTTATTCAAAGTCATCCACTGCTGTCTACCAACTGGGCATGCAAAACAGCTTTATAACTGTTTCTTGCAAGGCATTTGTCATGTCGTCATGGAAACAAAATTTCACTAACAATTAACCAGTAGCTGCAATGATCTACTCTTACAATGTATCACAACCAGGAAAACTTATAAGAATTACATACTGAATCCATCATTTCGTGGCAGCTGAAGATAACATTTGTGGCATGATTTTTTTTGGGGGGGGGGGGGGTTTGCAAGGTTGTCCATGTGAAAACCACAAAAAGTCAGCAAACAAATGCCATAAATATCATCTACAGCCACCACACAATGATGGATTTTGTTTCGCACTTGTATGTTCACCTTTTTGCATTATTTGATGTTTCTGTACACCTTAATGGATCATTGAACCCCGTTTATTGTAATGTTCATCATGTCACTCAACTCATGACATGACAGTAATCACAAAACAAGAGGGCTTTGTGAACAGCCCGTCCTCAGCTGACATTGACAGTCAACCCATAATAAGTCCCACTCTAGTTTATACTAGGGGATGAAGATTTTGGAGAGGACATAAATGTGACTTTCAATTGCATGGTAGAAACCCGACAAAGGTACACTTCCACCAAGTTTAAAGTCAATCTGCTCAGTGGTGTAGGAGAAATAAAAAATATGAATCGTTGAAGCCGGACCCAGAGTACTGACGAAGGACAAAGGACCATGTGATAAGAGCAGATGCTAAAAATAAAAAATTCTTTATTTCATTAATCATGCTTTTTTTTCTTAAACTTCGCAGTAGAATACTTTACATACAATTTCCATATTGTTGTCTATAAAAAAGAAAAGCCTTTTTGGATGTGTTCTTGGGGCAAGTTCTGGTGACAGAGACCACTGTACTGTGCATCACTCAGTCGGCCATCAAATAAACACTTCAAAAGTTTCATAACAAGTTTAAAAATAAGAAGAAGAAGCTAATTTTCATTCGGAATGTGGTCCACTATGATGTGCAGATCTCTGAAAAAAATTGGGGAAGCTGCGTTGGATCCTTATTGACATATTATGGTAACGTCGTCCCCACTCAGACGGCCTAAAAGATAAATACTTTAAAGTTTCGTAAAAAAATTTTAAATACAAAGAGGAAGCTAGTTTTAAATAGGAACCTGCTCCATCAAAAGATGCATCTCTGACAAAAATTTGGGAAAGCTGTGGTCAATATTTTTGAGATATCCTGATAATGTCAGGGTTAACGCCACTCAGACAGCCTTCAAATAAATACATTAAAAGTGTCACAAAAACTTTGAAAATAATCAGAGGAAGCTGTTTTAAATAGCAACCTGGTCCATCATAAGATAGGTCTCTGACAAAAATTTGGTAAAGCTGCGGTCAATATTTTTTGAGATACCACAGTAACGCCCTCAGCGTTGACACCATACATTAAAAGTTTCATAAAAAGTTTTAAAATAATCAGAGGAAGCTAGTTTTCAATAGACACCTGGTCCATCATAAGATAGGTCTCTGACAAAAAATTGGTAAAGCTGCGGTCAATATTTTTTGAGATACCACGGTAACGCCCTCAGCGTTGACACCATACATTAAAAGTTTCATAAAAAGTTTTACAATAATCAGGGGAAGCTAGTTTTCAATAGACACCTGGTCCATCATAAGGTCCTTCTTTGACAAAAATTTGGTATAACTACAGTGAATAATTTGTGAGATATCGTGGTAAGGACGACAAGACGGACAGTTGACCCAGTGGACGACAATTCCCTCCGGCACTTTATGTGCCAAGGGTAAAAAGGCAGCTGAGCTAAAAAATTGCAGCGCCACCTGAACAAATTGTGCACTCAGAGTCTCTAGGAGTGTTCCTGTGTGATATCAAAGCAATTGGGTCAGCAGTTTTGGAGAAAATTTTAAGATTTGACCAAAAATAGAACAAAAAATTTCACAGAAAATCCAAAAATCACTGGAGCATAACCATTTGAACAAACTTGGTACAGACTCACGCAAGACACATCCCCATCAAGTATGACATGGATTTAGCGAACAGTTTCAGAGAAAAAGTCAAAAATTTATGTCAATTGTTCACAACAGATGGAGGACCATCCTATAAACTCAGCCGACTGACATGTCAGCTGAGGTAAAAATTACTGCATTTCAACTGGACATATGAATGCACAAATGTGACATAATACATCAGTGCAGCACAAAACATCTGGATTTTGATGTCACAATACTGTTTTCAAAGAACTATGAAACAGCTATGGCACTGAAGCGAAGGAGAATTAAAGTGGAATTTGCAGTTTGATAAAATGGAAGGTATTAAAAACAAGAGGCTCATAGCCCTAACATTCTTATGGTACCATGGCTATATATTGCACCTACATCTTCACTTCAAAGTTGTGAGTCCTCAAGTGGCTTCTGAACATATGAAGCTTATGTGATTTTAGAGTGTAATTTGTCCACCAGATGGCAATTCACTCCACATGTAATCATAGCTTATAATTTGTGCAATTCCTGTGATGGATATTGTTGCATACACGTGCCAAAACAACGAGTCAGCAATGATAGTCCCATTTAAGCACATGGTACAGTCCTACTCCAGCACAGTGTGACCATCAGGGCCTTGCAAGCATCAGATCTTTAAGCGTCATTTTTTAAAGTCATGTGACCTTTACCTTGAGGTTACACAAAATCAACTGCAATCCAAAGTAAAATCCTACCTATGTACATATCTTTTGCCTCCAGAGCAGACCAAGTGCCATGTTATCACTATGGAGCAGACAGAACATGGAGCTTGGGTCTGCTTTGGAGGCAAAGTATCCTGGGCAAGTCTGAATTTTCATAAAATCATTCTTGAGTTATCACACAGAAACCAATTTTGCCCAAGTGGATGTGTGACTTTGACCTCTGGGTCAAGATCATCCATACTCATTCACAGGTAAAGTCCTACCTGGATACACACTATGACGAAATCTGAAGCAAAAAAGTTTTTAGAAGTTGTCTCCTGGAAATGAAATCTGGTGGCATGCAAAACCTGGAATCTAACTATGAAGCCCAGCATCCTCCAATGTAAGGCCCTAATAAATGGTTTTCATGATAAAATTTCTTGCACTTTGGGGTGTCAGAACATTGACCTTGACACTTGTCAGTCAAGAGTAGTATCAAGTGCAACATCTATGAAACATTGCCTGTTAACACATGGTGGCTGAACATTAGTGAAAACCTATTAATCAATCACTGGTGGGTTCTCTCAAACAACCTTCAAGCCTCAAAATATGGACCAATTCCCCCACACTATTGTAACCCGTCCCCAGCGATGTACCAGGTTTACCTCTGCATATATTTTGTTTGTTTGTTTGTTTGTTTTGTTTTTGGTGTTTTTAATCGCTTTTTTTTTTTTTTTTTTCAAATTTATTTTTTGCATAATATGTCTGTTGAACAAACTTCACAAAAGGTGCCACTGGTCTCCTGCAAGATATTTTGTTTTGCACAGTATTTTCTCAAGTGTCAGGCAAATGGTAGAAGTACCATGGAAGTTTAGTTCCATAGACTTATTTGACTCTTTCAATGCAACTTGCCATTGTGCCTTGGAAAGCAGTTGACTGGGGATATGTTATGACAAGTCTTATGTACCACTCTCACCAACACAGTTTTCTATTTGCATGAAATTTAGGTAAGAACATGGTTCCTGCTCAAATTACTTAGAAGTGCCTGCATGCAGGCACTTCTAAGTAATTTGAGCAGGAAATCATTAACTGCACTCATCCACCTTTAGGTTTATATTACTACCAATTATGGAACATGCAACACACCAGACAGAGGTACTCTATAGACTAACCCATTGTGGTTCACCATTGTTCTGACAAATACATGCATTGGCTATAGCAATAATCAAGCCACCGGAAAAAAATGTTCATTGGATGCAAGGAGCCATATAAAAGTTGTAACTTCCCCCTATTTTTATCAATCAGTACTTTTTAAAAATGATACAATTTTGATCCATTTTAAAGTTTTTAATTGGAGAAAACATTACCCCCTGTCCACATGTTCTCTGCACTTGTGTCAAAATGATCATAATTCCAAAGAGCTAAAATTTTGACCATCAGAATGTTGGTTTACTGCATCAGTAATTTAGAAAAGGAAGAATATTTATGTTTGAATACTTCATTTACAATCAGCAACTACAATCCACTGATGCTTGTGTTCTCCTAGCATCAATGTAAAGATTCACAGAAACAATGCATTACACATTGGGAATACTGAGTATAACATAATGAAGCTCTCTGCTTGTTCCCTCAAAAAGTGCTTGACCATGATATTATTATAATTGTGTTGATCCTGCTCAGATGGGAAGTAGTGAAGACAAGGCATCTGCACATCATCAAAGTTAAATGCCCCCCTCACCTGTCAGCACCCCTTTGATGTATTACTCTATCCACACCTCACACATCCCTGCCATTGAAAAGAGCTTCACAAATTATGCACTTCCAATGATACACATACAGACAAGGCTCTGAAGCACACAAAAAGGTGGTCTGGATTCTCATTACATATTCCACAGATGCCTTTGATCCCAAACATGAATGTGGCTCAGTGTAATAAAACACAAACCTGTGACATATTGATACTTCAATGACAAACTCTCTGACAAAATATTTACTTCACCATCAAAGAAACCAGACCAAACAGCTGACTGATTTTGACAGCCATTTCAATATAACTGTAAATTTACCATTGATAAGATCTGTTGAAAAATAACAACAGCCTCAAATTTATCTCTTCTTCCAATCATAGGGTACCCTTACCAGTGGCAGTGACTCATTTTTCATCAACAAAACAAACCTGTCCACATATTTGCAAGACTTCTATTGTAAACTGGTCAACAGCTGCTCATATGCCAACTGCATAAAAGGACCACCCACATACCCCCCCCCCCCCCATGTACTTTATATGCCTGCCTGATCAACTATGTTTACTTCATTCAGCTAAATCTACTCTCACTATGCTTGCCTATTTAGTTGATGCTAAGCTCATGATGAAAGCAGCTTTAACAATTACAGAAACCCTGGCCAGTACCTCGAACAAACTTGCTACCTGCTATAACCCAGTTGTTGCTCTGAAGTAAAATTGAAGAAGGTACTGAGGTAGTGAGGAAATTGGAATTCTCTCAGATAATATGGAGGTACATGTACCTGCAAGTGAAAATGCTACACAGCAATACCTAAGGGATGGTTCAACATTATCATCATTTTTGAATTAGTACTGAGGGTACTCAATTTCCCGACTCCCTCCCCCCCCCCCCCAAATTAGTACTTTAACAAGAGGGCTGTGTGAACAGCCCATGCTCAGCTGATCTTGACATTCATCACACTTGCAGATCTATGAACTTGGGAAAGGATCAAGGTCACCCATGTTCTGAGTAAGTCTGACCATTATAAAAGAACACTAACATGTGCAACATCAAGGTTCAAGTAGTTCTCAAGTTATAATGAAGAGTAAAAAACATGTATGTTGCACTGTGACCCCAGAAATGAGGTCAAAGTCATTCATGTACTGTCTGAACATGACCTTCATAAAAAAAACATTAACATGTGCAGCATCACAGGACTAACTCAAAACAGATCTCAAGTTATCAAGTAAACAGTAAATTTTGTGTCAGTTGTCCTGTGAATTAGCACTAGAATACCCATTGACTTACATAGTAATCAATAGGAAAGCTGCATTGATCGATAAGTACCCGAGTTGAAAATACTTAAAAATCAGGAATCTAAAGCAGTGCCACCTAATAAACAACTTTGTTTGATCCTTCCACAAGAACATATCCATCACATTTCACTTCAATCTGAGGGACAGTTCTGAGAACAAGTGAAAAATAACAAAACCATATAAAAAATTCATAAAAAAAAAAATTAGAAAAAATTGCAGTGCCACCTGGTGAACAAATTGGGAACTATGTGTCCCTGGGAGTGTCTATGAATGAGATCAAAACAACTGGGTGAGCAGTTTCAGACATGAAGAGTTTTTAAGGTTTGCCCCCTAAAAACGAAAAAAATTCATAAAAATTCCAAAAATCAACAGAGCGTGACCATTTGAACAAACTTGGTAGAGATCCACCCAAGGCACATCCCCACCAAGTTTGAAGTAAATCTGGCCAAAATCATTTAAGTTATAACCATTACAAGAAATTCCTATGTTAAAACTTTTGTAAAGATTTTTGGAAAAAAAATCATAAAAAAACCAAAATTCACTGGAACATGACCATTGGAACAAACTTGGTAGACACCCACCCAAGGTACATCCCCACCAAGTTTGAAGTTAATCTGGATGACAGTTTTGAAGAAGAAGTCAAAAATGTGAATTAGCATTAGAATACCCATTGACTTCCATAGTAATCAATAGGAAAGCTGCATTAACCGATAAGTACCCGAATGGAAAAAATCGTTAAAAATCAGGAATCTGCAGCATTCCCACATAGTGAACAACTTTGTTTGACCCTTCTACAAGGAACATATCCACCACGTTTCAGCTTAATCTGAGTAACGGTTCTGGAGATGAAGTCGAAAATAGCTAGAACACACAAAAATTCATAAAAATTAATAAAAAATTGCAGCGCCACCTGGTCAACAAATTAAAACACGGAGTCCCTAGGTGTCTTCCCGTGTGATATCAGAGTGATTGAGTAAGCGGTTTTGGAGAAAAAGATTTTTTAAGATTTGTCAAAAAAAAAGAACAAAAAAATTCATTAAAAATCCAAAAATCACTGGAGCATGACCATTTGAACAAACCTGGTAAACACCCACCCAAGGTACATCCCCACCAAGTTTGAATTAATCTGGATGACAGTTTTGGAGAAGAAGTTGAAAATGTGAATTAGCATTAGAATGCTCACTGACTTCCATAGTAATCAATATGAAAGCTGCATTGACCGATAAGTACCCGAATTGAAAAAATCATTAAAAATCAGGAATCTGCAGCATTCTCACATTGTGAACAACTTTGTTTGACCCTTCTACAAGGAACATATCCATTATGTTTCAGCTTAATCTGAGTGACGGTTCTGGAGAAGAAGTCGAAAATAGCTATAACACACAAAAATTCATAAAAAAATAGAAAAAAATTGCAGCGCCACCTCGTGAACAAATTGAGAACTAAGTGTCCCAGGGAGTGTTTCTGTGTGATATCACAGTAATTGGGTGAGGGGTTTCAGAGAAGAAGATTTTTTAAGATTTGCCCAAAAAAGAACGAAAAAATTCATTAAAAATCCCAAAATCAATGGACCGTGACCATTTGAACAAACTTGGTAGACACCTACCCAAGGCACATCCCCACCAAGTTTGAAGTGGATCTGGCTGACGGTTTCGGAGAAGAAGTCGAAAATGTAAATTGTTGAAGGACGACGGACGGACGGAGGACCATAAGATAAGCTCAGCTGACTGACAAGTCAGCTGAGCTAAAAATGATGATTTCCCTAAAAATCATAGCAAATTGCACAAAACAGACCAAAAACTGACCATCATTTTCCATACTCTGCGAAAGTGTACAGAGCCACTTAACCCCCTCCCCCTTGTGTACTGATGGTACTAATTCAAAAATGATGAAAATGTGGAACCATCCCTAAAGTATACCATCATTTCACACATAGGGCTTTGCCAACAACTAGATTTGCAACATTTATGAACAAGTGGCCCAAGGCCCTAATGCTCTGTTGACACATAATCTAATGACCATCACAACAACATCATTTCCTACAAAGTATTCCTTTAATGACCTTGATAAATTAATTAAGGTCATGCAATATCAAACTTCCCCTTGATACACATTTCTGGTACATTTGGTATCATTCACCTTATTCTTTATCAAGACATTGAATTGAATGTCCTTTTCGTAAGTGCTTTGTGACCTTAAAAAATATGTCAGGGTCACACAATCATTGATCCAAAAGTAGGTTACAAACAAACATCCATTGCATGCAGTTTCCATTCTGTATTTCTTTCAGTGGTTCACCAAGGTCATTCTGAGTGTTTTCAAAATATCTAGTATAATCTACCATCAATATGTCACTAAATTCCTGTCCATTCCTAAAAGTACCATTGGCTTGAATGATGGGCTCCGCTCCACCATGCTGGTTTGTTGAAAGTGCGCACTGCGCATGCTTGACCACATGCAAACTGATAGGCATGATCTGTCAGCCAGTCAGCAACCGAGCTGAGTGAGAATCTTACTGAAGCAGGGCAAGAATGTCGCTGCCTTCTATTCTTAGATTTTTACCTCACGAGAATCGTACGAAGTATGTACGAATAAAGTCATCACATTTACGCAACAAACTTGTTTCTGCAGCAAAAACTATGCAGTTTGATTGACCAGAAATGAGCATACGATGGCTTTGTTTACATAAATAAATGTCCATGTGGATGTCCTGAAGATCGTGTTAGTGGGGCGATCCTATCAGCGCAACAGACAATTAACCCCCCAAAATAAATAGGAGATAAAGGGTTAATGAATAGGTTTGCACTGTAGCTGCATCCAATAAACCACAAACAAAAGTTGTAGAATCTCCATTTATGCCAATAGGAAACGTCAGAATTAGCTCCCAGGTGTGTATTCGCCCCAATACACAACTAAATATACAAACATTTGGACGGTTAGAGCTCTGTATTCCCATTAGTTTGTATGTTAAAGCAACCTTAAATTAACGAATCACTTCCGTAGCTGTGGTTATGTGACTTTTGTGAGGTATTTAGCTATGCATAAATTTAGATTTACTATCTGAAATTTGGCGTTTCTATGTGCAGTAGTTTTCAAGATATTAAGTTGCAGATTACAATGTAAACCAATGGGAATACACAACCCTAGCCCTTCACTGACTGCAGTGCCCTCTTTTAGGCAGTTTTTGACCTTGCCTATTAGGGGCACTTGAAAAGTTTATATGTTAAATATCTTCAAAGCTATCACAGGTAGAGGTGCCATTCCAAATTCAATTGATAGGTTTGTGCTCAACTCAAGGTGCATCCAAGAAAACTACAGACAAATATTTTAGCATTTAATTTGTGCAAGTTTTGACAGCATACAGATTTGCTTTCAAAGCAAATCTTCTTTTCCTTATAGCTTCAAACAGATTGAGAAGAGACAACAGACACAAAACAGGTCAACTAGTATGGTGGAAGCCATCTTTCGCTTCATTATTTATAGGAAATAGGGAGCCACACTTCTATGTTGTTGGAATCTGGTGGCAATTCTGAGCAATACAATGGCCCAAAATATACAACTCAATGACATTTAATTGGACAAACCTGTGTATGCCAATAGCACAGTGTCCCTTGAGTACCATCATGTTTAAGCCTAAAGTGTGCATCACTAAAACCATCAGGTGTAGGTGGAGCAAAGGAAAACGGGGTTAGTGCTGTGGCAAAGCATCCATTTCAGTAACTCAAGATGCTCCATTTCCTGAACATCCAACACATGGCAAAACTTTCACCACTAAAACCTGCCTCCCACTTCCAGGTCACTCACACCTACGGTGTATGACTTGCATCTGACAATGTTCAGCTCTCTTCTTACTATGGTCAAGACAACCAGGATATATATATAGAGAGAGAGATGTATATATGTATATATATATCACAATCACACACACATATATATACACACATGTTGGCTTGTTTCCTCAGCAACATTCCATCTATTTCGTACATGTATATGAACAATACAATACAAGGTATAAATATTCTCAATCATGCTACATTATGGGAATCTGTTTCCATGCAAAACTACTGAATCTACCAGTTTTACTGCCACACTGTAGTGACAAAACACTTACATGTACTTCGTCAGGTTTTGCAGCTGTGAAAATAATGTCTGGTGCAGTATGTGAAGGTGAAATATCATCCCTGTTGTGGTTTTTATGTTGGACATGAAGGTGAGGTGGCAAATAAAGTCAGGAATTATGTTATACTCCAAGCAAAAAAAAAGAAAGGTTACACAGACAAGAGACTGAATAAAATGTTACAACAGGGAAGAAGAGCAATTGCAGGTTTTAATGTTCACACAGGTTTGTATATACATGTATTCCTTTTGTTGTGCCAAAGGGTCCTATCAGTATATTAGTACAATGTATTTCAACTTAGATGCAAACATGCAAATGAGACAGGGCAAGGGCCTCGGTGACTCGCGGTACAAAGAACTATAGTCTGACCGGTTTCAATCAAGGTGGATCTCATCAGGGACTGGAAACTAACTGCCATGAGGCCCACTTATATACGTCACAGTAACTTTGCTGTTACCAAGGGCTTTACGTCTATATTCTTTTTACCGTCAAGAGCGTGACGTCCTGATTGTGATTGGTTATTCACATTTAGATGCAAACAATACTTATTGGAATTAAGTGTTAAACTAATAAACTTGTTGTCAGACCTTAAGCTTTTGGGAATGCCAACAAATGCCAGAGAGTGAAAGGGATACTAATTTTCAAGTTACATTGTATATAATTTTTGGCGGTATTGTTTCACACTATCCCTCTACAAACTTCTTTGGTGACTCTGACTGTGTGGTTCTGGTCTCTTTGCTCAAGAATGATGGGGCTCCCCATTCCAGATGCAACTGCATGCATGATGTGTTTCTGCCTCGTCCCACTTAAGCAAAGGTTCAGATCCCTATTTTTATTTTCTGTGGTATATTCTTCACCCATGATTAACATGACTGAAAACCTCCACATTCCTTCATTGGGGACATGGTATCTTTGTATGAAAGCATCATTAGAGATGCAGTATATATATTTCATTTATAAAAACATACATATTCTTACATTTCAGTGCAATTATATATTGCATTTTTTATTTGTGTGTATTGTGTCAAAGTATTGACTTGAGACTTCTCCCCAGTTTCAGGGGTTAATAAAATTATTATACGGTGGATGAATACTTTCCATTGTAATTTGCAACCTCATAACTTTAACACTGCTGTATGTGGAAACACTACCTTTTTCATGGTAAATCTGGCAGAACAGTTGAAATGGTCATATGGGTTTTACTACCCTCTTCCTGCCAAAGTAATCACTTATTCAATACTCATAAGAACTCTGTGTATTACATTGAGAATTGAATGACACTCTCTGGCTTGATTGATAACTAACAAGTTGTTTGCCAACAAAGTCTCTTTTAACACCATATCCTGTTCCCCCAGCTGCAAGTTTGCCCCAAAAGTTATGACAAAAACATGGGTTACAAACATAATAAGTTTATTCAGGGTATCTTAGCATAAAATCTAATGAGAATGCACTGTCTGAAGCCCATAGGAATTTTGCGTACCATGCCATACTACACCATGCCAGCAGTGAGGCACTCCCCCTTTGACAATGGGGCTCACAACCAAAGGGAAACAACCTCAATCTGTCTGTCCAAACCTGGTCCCTTCCCCACTGTCACTTGAAAGCCTTTCCCATCATGCCATAAAACTTATACCTCCTGCTTCAATATTTTTTTTATCTATCTCTTATCCATTCACCAACCGTTTCCTCATTACCCCGCTTCCTTAAAGGCGCTGACACACCCTTGGATGCACATTTCCCAGTCACCTAGTGCCAGTTTTTCCCCTGCTTGACTTTGAAGTTTTAAAATAAAGAAATGATCAGAGTAAAGTTGTTTATAAGGAGAGACTTATTCAAAAAGAGCATCAAGAAAATAAGTATGCATGTCTTTAGAGGAAATATCCTAGGTTTAAGCATATTTGAAGACCAGATTGGATGAATGCCTGTATTATCACCCAATGCCCAATTTACTGTGAAGAATGATGAGTAATTGATGTTGCAATTTTAAGTTACTAGATTAAAGGGACAGATCTAGGGGTTCAAATTTGTAGCCAAATCAAGATATAAAACAATAATCACTGACAAATTTGACCCGACTCTTATTTGAATTATGTTTTAAAAAGTAAATTAGCCATTTGCAAATTTCTTTACCCAAAAGAATGAAACATTAGCATTTGGCTAAGCAGTCCGTGCCAGATGCAATATTGAAAATGATTTTGTATTTCCTCTGCTGCACAGTACTGATGTATTTTTGTGGCTTTAGTAGTTATATTTATAGGTTATTTATAGTACGATCACAGGCAAAAAACTCTGTTTTCTGGTGCTGAGGGCCCTTGTGGAGCTTTCTCTGTTTTGTAGGCATATTTGACCAGGATGATTGCATATAGTTCATGCCAAAGGTGACCAAGATTTAGGCCAATATACCAAACCTGTATCAGTTGTTGTGTCAGAGTGCTTCTCTAGATTTCAGTAGCTTCCTTAATGTCAAAGAGATGTCTCCTGATTGAATTTGACAAAGAAAATTACTGAATCACTTCATCAATATCTTGAATTCAACCCCCCCCCACCTAATGCTTACCCTTTCTTCCTCTTCCCCTTTTACTTTCAGATTTGTTTATAGTACAGACTCTTTATAAACTACCCGCCTCCCCCCCCCCAATCATCTTCTGATATGACATTCTTCAATATATATGTATAGTGAACTCTGAATCTGGTTCAGCATTCTCTGTTTCATTGTATATAGAACACAAGTTCTACTGTGTTCCCATCCTGATTGTTCGTACTCCCCTGGCGAAAACCTGAGCACTTGTAAAAACACCTTAACCAGTTCTCCTTGTTCATGCATACTGCACCACATAAGCTTCATATACTACTGCACAACCGCAAATCTTCCTGCCCTCCAATCTCCCTTTTTACCATCAGGCAGCCATGCTAAGCTTTTTTTGGTTAAATTTTAGATTAAAATTAAAACTACTTGCCCGTGTTTTTGTGTTTTACATCCTGTGCTGCCATGCTCAACCTTCATTCACTGAATCAAATACAATACACTTACTTGCTTATTTTCACCTCCCCTGTTACATTTGTTTCATAATGAGTGTATTCTCAACTTAAAAATTCCATTGTGCTATGCTGAGTTTGACAATGTTGATGAAACACTTCAATACTTCCCAGAACGAAATTTTGACACACATTTTTTTAGTTGTATATGCACACAGTGCAATAAAACATTTCTTCAATGACCAACCCTAGGGGGTCCATTGTGGTCTCTCAAGACAGGTGGTCTGGATGGCATAAAAATGATTAGACAAACTGTCCAATCTAGTGGTCTTTCAATACAAGACATCTCTCATAGGAAGTGTATTTAACAACTGGGACCACTCAATTCATTCTTCCATGTGCATGATTTACATTCACACCTTTCAAAATTTGGCTATCAAAAGCTCTGATGTAATTTTTTTTTCTCTTCACCTCACACAAAATTTACTCCTAGTTGTTATGAACACTCAGACCACACCTGCTCTTGAAGGCTGCTGGTCACATTAGAATAATCAGGTCTTTTTCCATATTTATACAGGTGTGGTAAATACTACTTCCCTCCTAAAATGTGTCACTATGGAATGGAATGAATGAAAACACTTGTGACCAAGGTGTCACTATGGAATGGAATGAATGAACTCGTGACCTACTGGGTGTTACATTCACATCTTGATTAGTTCCTGAGAATCTATAAAACTACATGTACCTATTTATTCCACTTCAGGGACAGTATTGTGGAACCACTTGACCATGCACCAAGCAAAGGTCATTCTGGCGCCAGGAGGGGGCATGGAGCTTGACCAACACATTTAACAGACACTGGACCAACTCCAAACAAATATGATAGGTCTTTCTCATGTCACAACTAAGGCATCCTACAGGACAACTGTACCCATTAATGTATCAAAAGAATTAGTCACTTATCACAGTTTTCATACATCCAAAACTGGCCTCTGTCTGTTATGCCTATACTCACCAACCAGACACACCATTTTCAAACGATCCTCACCAGCAATATACTGATGGAGTTTTTCACCTTAAAATAAAACTAACCTCAAAATTTCATAAACTGGAAAGTGATATACATGTAGTAGTAGTGACAGGACAGTAATTTCATTCTCAAGAACTGTCTGTACTTTGATGAAGCAGTCTTTCCAGTAGTTTAGAGAATGTGATGCTCTGAAATCTGAAATGGTATGGTCCCTAGTTCATCCAGGTAGCATAATCAGCCTACAAACAATTTATAAACTATTGACCGAGGCAAGTAGGGTTCAGATAGTTTGGCTGGAATTTTATCAACCAAGGTCTTCCAGGCAATCATTGCTTGGCCTGAGTTGCTATCACAGAAATTTTGGCAAAGAATAATGGAATTTTCCTCCTGGGAAATTTGGATTTGCACCGAATGCCAGATGAACCAGGTTCAAACTGAAACCAAATGATAATGGTTGATCATGCCAAAAAAAATGGCTGATGCAGATACCATCATAGGTTACTGAACATGGGTCCCGCACCCAGTATTGCTAGCAATATTTGCCTTTATTTTTTTTTCTTACAATGTATGACTATGCATTTGGTCATGTGTTGCAGCTATCAATAATTTGGTTTATTGTGTGAGTATAGTGAAAGAGAGGCTGCTCGGCAATATTGAATCTGTGACCCTTGCAGGAATCAATGAGTTAACTATATTCAGAGAGAGTATGTGTCGTCATTCATGTAATAGCCAACCAAACACATGTAAATGTGGCAGGTGTTTCACAACATGGTGCATCATGGCTGCTGACAATTATGCCAACTCCACGAAAAATGGGCCAAAGAAACAATTTGCCACAATATCTGATGCTGAGGAGACAGAATTTTTCAGCAATGTGGACAACTGAAATATCCAGGTGGCAACTGAGAAGAACATGAGAACATTTCAACAATATTTAGCTGAGATCAAAACTCACCAGCACAGAAGTTGACCCCATCATGATCAGTGATTTTTTTCATACCAGTAAGGGTGGACGACAACAACCACTTTGTCCTTTGCCACACACTGAAGGCTGGTTGTTTCATAACATTACTAACAAGTGGGAAAATCTTCAGTCATATCTTGTAATAAAAAAGAATAAAACAAATATAGCCAAGAAAGTCAGCCAATATCAGGCCTCTACAATTATTCATCTCCACCTATGGAAGTCACTGCAGAGATCTTTGCTTTTATGCAGCCAGCCACCAGGTGATACATGTCCTGCACCATGTTTGCAACTCCTGAATATTTAATGGATACATGTACATACTAACATAAAGGTTTAAAGTCCCAAGGTCCTCAATGTATGACTATTATATGTTTTAAATTTTAAACAGATTAAAACCCACTGTTTCAGAGATACTCCCACTGTTTTTGCACTGACTGACCCATCTCAGTAGATACTTTCTATAGTACATGCATTTCAATAAACTGGGTCTATTTTCTGGATCATATTTGAGAATCCTGTATTCTAGTTTTGCATGTACAATTGGAAGTTTAAAATGTCAAGAATTTGTCAACTTTTGAAAACATGGAAAAAATAAAACAGTATTGTTTGAGACTAAACACGTTTGTATCATTTTTGCATGCTGCTCTCAAATAATATATAATTCACTCCACATCTACACAAAATGTTAGACCTGGGTCCAAGCCAAACAGATGGCTAGCATTATATACACTCTACTAGTATACTAAAAATATTCTTCAGTGATAAATACTCAACCCCATGCAAAAACAAAAAACAAAACAAAACAAAAACACAAAAACAAAAAAAACCCCACACATTTTAAGCCTTTGTGAGTTTCTTTTCACACATGATCCACTATGGTTTTCTGAAACATGACAAAAGTTCACCTTAAGCACAACAAGCTACATGTGTTAGAGTGGCTGCACATTATGTAAAATGCAAGTTGATAGCTTAAGAAAAACTTGCTTGCAATGAAGAGTGGGCCTGGTGTAGTTATCACAGCAGCACTGCCATTCAACAAATCTACAATTTAGGAGGCGAACAGAATTCATCATTCTGAGAGCTTTTCCCCATTTAATCATGTTATTGAAAAATATCCAGGGCTTCCATCGAGTAAATCCAATATATTTTATTTGGATAAGATCTCCCGCAGCAGAGGTTTCATTCACACTTGGTGCCCAGGCTTGTTCATTGCCAAATTTCACTCAGTTCAAAGGACAGTTCCTTTTTTCCCTTTGCTGCTTACAGTGATCTTGTATATCCTTGGATGATTTCCTTCCTTTATATCCTTTCAATGTGAAATATAGTTTGGGGATGGAGTGATTTCTTTTAGGAAGGGCTGATATAATTTCATAATAATATTCATATTTTATGAAAGCTAGACCCAATATCAAGTCAGGGCGCGAAAATTCCTATGATCCGACGTTCCGGGACAAGCTAAAGCTCTTCTCGGACAAGTGACTTTTAAATTCAACTTGTCCTGCGGACGAGCTATTTTTTTCTTTTTTAATTAGACTGAAATTACGTCTGTTTGCATGCACGGCAACATAATGATGAGCAGTCAGAGCCTTCGCGACTCTGTATATGTTGGCGATTACTGTGGTCCGTGTGAACAGAACATAAACACCAATGCAGGCATGTGCGTGGGGACGCCAATGCGCAATAGGTGATGATAATCCCCTGGCCTAAAGTAAACAATCCAGGTTTAAACAATTACATGGTCAGCAGGTGTATTCAAAAGAACTTGACTACCTACTTGATTTCTGTCAAAACAAGCAGGTATTTTGACCGTTGCGTGCATACGACGACGAGATCAAAGGAACCAGCACTGGCAGCAGTCATGCATTGGGGCGTAGTGGCTTTCGCCCGCATCGGGGCAAGGTCACACAGCACCTAACCGTCAGTCTTATCTGCCCGAACGATGACAAAGGAACATCAAAAAATTTTAAAACTTGCATGGCGAATTCTTGAGCAAATTACCATCAAAGACAATTTATCGGTGGGCTCTAAAAGTGTTGGAGAGATCATGTAATGGTGCCGCAAGTTGACTTCCCGGCCAAACAAAACACACATCTGCCAGTCACACGCAAGTGACCGCGTGGAGTAATCTACGGTGAACGGAGCATCATGCTGACTGATCTGTCACACATTCGGCATTTTTCTCTATCCCCCTACCTTTGCGTATTTGCCTGTGACTCCAAATAATTGTTGCTATAAACACTGGAATCTTTATTTTCGCATGCTGCAATTAAAAAAAAAA
Organism: Hermodice carunculata; assembly: GCA_964020975.1. Classification (NCBI taxonomy): domain Eukaryota; kingdom Metazoa; phylum Annelida; class Polychaeta; order Eunicida; family Amphinomidae; genus Hermodice; species Hermodice carunculata. Next base: position 58,806,411 of record OZ026630.1, on the reverse strand, counting down.
AGCTTCCCGTTTGTGTGTTCCCTCCGTAAATTACGGCATATTCACACATGTTCACTGGGCGGAAGCCATGATGAAAACACTGCAGCACGAGCCGCGATTGGCTCATTTTTGCATGTGACTCAATTGACCAATCGGGTGATGTGTTGTGCGTCAGGCCACATGGCCAAAGCAGCTGTTTGTGTACAGTTGCAGGAAAGATGTTGACGGTGCGCACGCTCGATTTCTGATTTGAAATATTAAAATTTTCGTTTGAATTTGATTTAAGAACACCGTTTATTGCGAGGAACTTGCCAATACTGTATACGCAAATTTACTACGATGTACCGATAGCGTTCATGGTAGGTACGCAAACGATATGCATCCCATCACTGCATCAGAGGCAGCGAGAAAGGATCCTGAAACCAATGCAACTATTTTAATCGTTATTTAACTTTAACCGGGATACGGACTCCTATCGTTCCAGAAATTACAATGTATTTTTCATCGTTAGTCACCCCATGCAAATAGCTTACTTTTTTAATTTGTATTTTTAATGTTTTTGCCAGTTTCACTGTCGAACAGTTGCAGCTTGAATCGTTGTAAAATTTGACATTTTTGTGCGAATTTGCAAGCGACAATACGCAGCAAATATATTTTACGGTAAATGGTTTGTGTAGGCCTTAGCATTGTGTTTGAAAAAAACGATGTTCATAGAAGTTTTATCAGGACAAGTAGATTTTGTATGCGGACAAGTGGATTTTGAAATTTACTTGCCCTGCGGACAAGTGATTTTTTAAAAAATTGTCGAGCCCTGCTTCAAGTCTCTTCCATCTTCTTTATATCCATGTTATATATTCATCTCATACATCACTTGACAGACAGACATCAGTAAACCCAGTGGATAGTGCTGGACAAAATCTGATGACATTAACTACTGTTCCAGATATTGATAAGATGGAACCAAGAGCCAATGCCTTTTTCCAAATTCTTCCCAAAAGTTCAAGATGTCTTTGCCAATTTCAGACTACCTAGTAAAATGTTCTGAAAAAAATAGTTCTAACAAATTCAATATCAATATTTCTCTTTTGGCCACATTCAGTTCAATAACAAACTGTCTCCACACAAACTTCAATGAGTAATACCATTGCAACATATTGTTCCTTGCTTGCATTCAATATAGACCTACATCCACTGCTTTCTATAAATACAAATTAAAACTCACAGTTGAACCAGACAATAGCTGAAACACCACGATGCTCATCCAAGCAAAATAAAATTTAAAATGTATGTTCACACCAAAGTAAGTGAAGTTGTGCACAGCCCTGATGCTAAAATGTACAGCACCTTATATAAACTAAGGGGCCAGATGCTGCCAATGCTGTGGGTATCCTAAAGTTACTCTGTAGGAAAAAAGGTTTGGCCTACAACATAGCTTCACATGAAACCTATTTTGCAGGCAGTCCATGCCAATGATCACCCACAGTTGTACTCCCCATTCACCATATGAGATAACATAATCAGCTAACTTACTGGCCCATGAAAGTGGGGCTGAAAATATACCTCAGCCAGGCACATCTTATTGGTTCAAGACACCATAAACACAAGTTTTAAGACTTCAGCAGCATTGAAGCTTTGCTTCTCTGCATAACATAGACATGCACAAATATATATATATATATATATATATATATATATATATTTTATGTGTCAAAATATATGTTGAAACAAGGCACATATAGGAAACTGTCCTGGCTACTGAAAAAATTAAATGCACTGCCAGACAAGACACCATGGGAATCATGGGATTCTGTGATGTGAGATAAAGAGTCCTTCACCGGGACACTCTAGTAAGTTTCAGGGGGGCATTCTTGCCTCCTGCTTTTTTTTTTTTCCTTTTTAAAAAAAAATGTTACCATGTTCCGCAGGACCAGAAATCTTCCTACAGTCAAATGTTTTAAGGAAACTTATGCATGCGCATCCTGGAAACGAGAGGCTCTGCTAACTCAAGGCCATCCATAGACTAGTAAAATTGTACTTTCAGTTATGGTACATATTTCCTATTAATTTGGTATGACTAGCTGCATTCTCTGCTGGAATAATGATTTCATATAAGTTTCAATACATTTTGACTCATAATTTCCGAACAACTATAGGTGGTGCCACCAGTATCATCCTTGATCGAGATTTGACACACACCCCCATCCAACCAAATTTCATCCAAGATCCATAAAAAATTAAAGATGTTAGAACACTAAGAAGATTTCCACATTTTTACCCTTATATTACATAATCATGTAGGTGGTACCACCAATGTCATACTTGACACCATATGTCATACTTAGTTTTTTTTATCTGCTTTTAGTTTTGAAGGTTATATGTGTCTACACTGAAAATTGTACAAGTTGTTGCATTAACAACTCATTTTCATACATATGTGTTGCCCAGTGACCTCGAAAATTGGTCAAGGTCATTCACATTACAACATATTATGAGTCTTGACCCAAGGTGCCTTTCCAGTAAATTTTGTAATGTGTAAAAATAGGGCATTGTGAAAATAATAAATTTAATGTGTTAACCATGTATTTGGCAAATTCACCATCAAATACAACAGGTGGCACCACCAGTACTCCACACACAATAGGGATTTATCTCTGTAATAAAAATGTAATTTTTATTCACATCATTATAATCACAATAAAATTAAATGTATAAGGCAGGGCTTAATCTATGATTTGCGGAAGGGGCCTTTTTGGATAAAAATTGGGACGAAATTTGGTACTTTTTTGGAAATCCGGCATGATTTTAAGATTATTTCAGAGGATTGGAAACAAATTTGGGGGGGGGGGGGTCTTGTTTCAAATTGGGAATAATAAAAAGGCCCCTGAAACTATGGTAGATTAATCCCTGCAAGGCCCATTACTAGCTACTCACCACTATCAACTTTATAGTCCTGGTATTTTTATGTTATCCATAATGTGTAACATTCTAGTTTTAGCCATGATTCATCCTATAAATTTGGTAAGACTAACTGCATTCTTTGCTGAAATAATGAAATTATATGTTTGCATGGACACATTTTGACTAATAAATTGTTTGAAAAACTATAGGTGGTGTCCCTAGTATCAACCTTGATTGAGATTTTGACCTCCCCCATAATCCCACCACATTTCCTGAAGCTCCACTGCAAATTTAAGATGCTAGAGTGTTCACAAGATTTTCAACTTTGGAACCAAATATTACATAATACTGTAAGTGGCACCATCAATATTCTACTTGATCCAGACTTTTATACACCCTATAGGGTGCCAAAAGTTATACACTGCCTCAAATCACCACACATCTACAAACATACTGCTGAACCTTAGTGTACAAAATGGAGTATGGACAAGACATGAAAACCTGTACAATATAAAATGACAGCTGTTCAGCACCCAACACAGCCATGCCTGCAACTCTGCTGACCAGGTGCCAGCAAGGTTAAAGGGTAAAAATGACCTTTGCCTCGATCCTAATGAAAGACCAGACCTGCAAACTGTCCCTGGTTTTCATCTTACAAAGTTACATGATGCTCTGAGTACATAAAAAGATCCCTGGAGTCCTCCACAAAGGAAACCCAGTTACAGCTTTCTTTGCAGTTCCTTATTTTCTGTTATCCAGCTGTCAGATGCAATGTGATAACTGGCAACTTGTGACTTAGCTAACCTTTCTGAACATCAAGATTAGTTCCTTGAGTCCTTTCAAAGATACGCAGCCAACCAACAGTGCTTTTTCCCCAAGGAAAATTTCTTTCATCAGGAAAAGCTTTTTAATGCAAATATTTTCTACTCTTAAAGAGCTCAGAAAGTTTTATACTTCTCTGCGGTAACTGGTTTGAGGTTGTAATCCTCAAATACATGGTCAAATTCGGAACTGCTGAGTTATAATTTCTGCCGGGTGCCACATGCCCTGCACACACACTGCTGGCAAGCAGAACAATTACAACTAATCAATTTTATTAGGTCCAGATTTGCATCATCCAATCATCTACCACTGGTAATGACTACAAAATGACCAACACAGTACTCCAAAGTTCCCTGAATGCATATCTATGTAACAGCAATACCTGGCAGAGGCTTGTGGCTCCATGTTCCATGACTTCGTACCTTACGAAATGGATGGTCACTTAAAGAATTCCAGACTGGGGCAAGGTGCTGCCAATTTAATATTTCCCATACATACAATATTAAATGCAAGCTACATGTGCACTTACCCAATCAACCTGGTTAAGATAAATTTATGCGAGACTGTGAAGAATCATTTCAGATAAAAAAGTAAAACCCCAATTTGACAGGAACTAAGTACACTCTTGATCAAAAGACACAATCACACATGACTGAGGAAAAACTATGGTCATATTGCCTCTGTCCTGAAACCCATTGGCGTTAACACTACCTTGTTGGAACTCTTCATTTTCTACAAAATAACAAGGTGCAGCATTGGTCCATTATGTGTACTGAATGAACTGTTAACTTCGATATAAACTTTGTTTCAATTTTCAGAGCAGAGTTCTTTGAAAGTATACAATGGCTTCAAAATTGGGTAACCATCCTGAAACCACATCATTCTTCTTGTAAAAAATTTAATGCCTCCAATAATTATAATTTGACACAAATTACAGAGGTATCTGTTCCAAGATAATTTTAATCTTATTTTGACCTACCAAAACTGATAGTCTGACCAATGTATCAAGTGCAAGGTCACAGACAGGTCTGTGCTTCACACATACATGTACTTGTTTTCGTACAAATTGATGTCCACTGCCTTTTAAGCACATATGCCCTGAACCTTTTGAGACAAAATCAGTATTTTACAGAAAAACTTTAACTACTGGAAAGAATGCATTAGCACGTAGGCTACATGTACATGCATATGCACAGTAAAATCTAAGACAAATTTCTGTATTGAGACACTGCACTGCACAAGTAGGTACAGTTTACTTCCAAAATAGCCTCTAACATTTCGATTCCTGTATATTTGCCAAAACACTCACTATATAACAAAAGGCCCATGAGCCTAATGCTCTGCTATATATAATCTAATGACCTATCACCAAAATACAATTCCTGAAATAAATTCCCCCCATGACCCTCAGCAATTAGTCCAGGCCATCCATAATATGATGCAACATCAAACTTCCACATACATGTATGAACATATATTTGCGGTATATTTGGAATCATTCCCCTAATTCTTTATCAACATATTTTAGTGTCCTTTTCTCAAGTGCTTAATGACCTTGAAAAATATAGAGGTCATACAGCACATTACAAAATTTGACAAATGGCCCAATTCATATATCTGGTGCAAGTTTTGTAGTTCCACCTCAATTTAGTATGCTATGGACATCACCTGAAAATCATTACGTGATTGCATTTCCTTTGTGACCTTGAGAAAGTAGGGCAAGGTCACCCATATTATGCAATAAGGAACTTTTATTAATGATATTCATTTGAGATTGTTTGCCTTCTTATTTCTTAATATCTACAATTTAATATCATTCCCTATGTCCTTTATGACATTGAAAAACAGGTCAAAGTCATATGAAATTTTGCAAAATATGATCACTGAATTCATACATATTTGGTCTAAATTTAGAAGCTCCATCTCCATTTATAATCAAAATAATTAAATTAGTTTAAATACCTATGATATTAGTTCCACTTAATACGATCAGTGGTGCCACTATGACTCCCGACGCCATAAACTTTGTATAAATATCCCTGTAATGGTACATGTGCACAAATCAGATGTAACGACCATTAAAAAAATCATTTCCCAAAATGTGTTCCCCCTGCAACCCTGAGAAAGTAGGTCTATGTCATCCATTTTATGCAACACAGACTTCTACACATCATACAAATAGATCTGTGGTACATTTAGTATCATGAATCACAACATACATGTATATGGATTTTTTGTTGGCCGCTATAGGCGGCCAATATTGGATCAAGTGAAAGAAGTTCGGCCATGGGTGGCAATACTACATCTGCACATGCACATAAGGCAAGAAATCCTTTTCACAGCATCCTATTTGACAATAGTACCATCATTTTTACCCAACTTTGTGGTTCAATAAGAATTTTACATCAACGTCATTTGAATTTATGTGCTGAACTTTTTCCTATATACGTACGCCTGCACTCACAAGGTTAGCTTCAGTGTACGACATTCCTCAAGCATGTAAAGCATGTCCAATGGTAAACATAACACACGCAGAATGCCAGAAATCTGTTCTGTTCACAGAGCATTCCTTTTTGCATTTAAGGATTTCATGGTTAAAAAATGGAAGTCCCATGAACTTAGAAATTTATCTTTACCTTGAGGCCAATTTCCTTTTTTAAAGGCGACTTGTTTCAAATGTGTTTTCAACAGATTTTGGTGCACATATTTCGTAACACTGCAGAGGCATCAAAAATTTTCACTATGTTTTTGTCTTTTAGCCTGATTGACATTCCTGCCAAGTGTTGTGATGATTCATTAAAAACTTTGGAAAATAGCTATAACTCAGAATTTTCATATCTTTGGTCCTGATGTTACATCATACAACAGGTGGTGCCACCAATATCGAACTTGACCAAGACTTTTATACCATGATAATTCTTGAAAGTTACAAGGAGCTTACTTGAAAACTGTGGACTGAATTGCATCCACAAGCACAAGTTTATGGACAGACATGTGTATCGCACAAGCTCTGCAACCTATGGTGGACAGGGCTAATAAAAAAAAAAATGTGCATCAATCAATACAGCAATGCATCATTAAGTAACCACATCCCTGCCAGCAAACAGCATAAAATAATTGACTCCTAATCTTATCTCAAAATACAAGGTTCTCGTGCCACAACAATAACCATTTCACTCAGCATACAGAAACTATTCAACAAATTTGCTGTCAGGCTGACATGGGAGTTGGTCCATGTTTGTCCAGCACAGGAAAACACAAATGGTGGCTCCAAACCCATCAAACAGCTAGCTGGCTCATGCATATATTGAGCACAGTTTTGTATTGTTCTAACAAAGGCAACTGACAATATAGTTGTTCTTGTGCTAACTAAATCTATGACAAGCAAAATGAATGGTATGCATGGGGGTAGCACATGATGGTCTCTAATCCATAGCATGGCTCTTTCCAGTGACAGAGTGAAAATGCAAATGAACCTGATTTGAGTCACAAAGGGTCAGGGAACAAAAGGTTGATATTCTGCCATCTGTCCCAACAATTCCAGTTCAGTTCAGACTGCAGCATGCAAAGTCCTGTAACATCATGCATGGTCTATAATACATGACGTTGAGATTTTTACTATTGCGACATTTCATAGTGTGAAATAGTACATGCTTGTTCCCTCAATATGAATTTTCTTACACACACCAGACAGGTCTACTTTATCCCTCCATCTTGGTAAATGTTATATGACCACATCCAGTGTCATCTGTACAAGTAGTTGTGATTTTTTTTAATCCAAAATCCTTTTCACTTGGCTTCACCACATAGATTACATAAAGCTACACATCATCTGTACAACTACTTGTGAAAGTGTGTTTTTTTAATCAGTTTCCATTTGGCTTCACTAAATGGATTAAATGAAGGAGCACATTATTTGTTTTTGTCATCCAGGGGTAAAAAGTCACATGAACACATTATATCTATTGGCATAAGGGCATTTGCAAAATACCTGCAGCTTCACTGTACTATGATACAGCTTATGCCAATGTCACAAGCAACTTTTGTGACTAAATATCTGCCACAAAATTCTTTTCCTTTTTCACAGTAAACTGACACAACAGTTTACATATGGCTGATTTTGTGACAATACTATGATTTTTTTAGTCCAATTTGTAATTTACCTGTTAATGTTGCTGATGTACAAAGACATTTCTATATAATATAAGAGAACACAGCAGGACTTCACTCACCTATGCCAAACTGTTACGCCAACTCTTGCAGAAATCTTTCTATTATGTTGGCACCAAAACGACACAACTCACAGGTATGACAATACCAGTAAGCAGTGAAATTCAACATCATGCGTACTTCATATGCCACTAAAACCAAAATATGGATCAGCAGTTTTTAGTTCCGAAAGACTTGATAAGTTAACCACTTTTGTACAAAGTCCATGGCAGCAACCAAGAAGTTAAAGCAGTTTAAAATGTTTGTCAATGATGCAGGCATGTTTTTTTTCTTAATTACAGTGAAACCTCATTATAACGGCACTCAGATATCCGACATATTCAATATAATGACACAAATTTTCATGGGAAAATGTTTATTTTCTTTGTTATTTGACTCACTTATCTGACATATTCAGTTATCCGACACATTTCTCAGGGAACAGATGGTGTCATTATAATGAGTTTTTACTGTACATGTATTGAGAAAAGCACACTATTTATTTCACACAATGAAACTATAAACTTATTTCATCGTATACCTATTGTATCCACAAAAGTAACAATATTCATACATTTCAACACCACCACCACCACCCCTACACACACACATATGAAAGCAAAAAAGCTCCTTGAACTGACATTAAGGATCATAAATATAGGTCACTGAAATGTGTCGTTCTCTTGAGTTGGCAATAAATCTAGTGATAGCTACCTCCCACAAATTTTCAAGACGCGAAAAACTGTTCCCCTTCCATGGCCCTCACAAGAAATACAAAGGCCAAATGGACACCAGAAATTATTACAGCATTTTGTGGCTGCTAAATTCTGTGATACAAACACAAAAAGAGGTCACCACTTTGTCACCCACATATTTTTCTTCATCACTCAACCATGCAGCATGCTCAGAAGCATGTGTTTGGTTGTTCACTTCGCTCAGTTCTCAAATACAGGGTTTTGATTCCCCTTTTGTTCACCTGTTCCTTATTGCAAGTTTGTGCACCTGTGCTTTCTGATAAGAGCCAGGCTATTCTTCAGATTTCAACCCCATCATTATGAAATACACTGAACATATAGTATTTCAGCCAACCCCTAGGAGTAATGTGCTGGACCCACACATAAAGCAGCACGAAAATACATTACTACTACCTGGTAGAACTACGTATTTATTGGCGCCTGTACATGCAGCATTTTATATATATATAGTGGTCCCCCTCTTATGAGACCACCCCACATCCACAGGAAAAGTGGCCTTATACGAAGGATAGCCTCTCTTGAGGGGGCCACTATATACATATACCATATTCATCCTAACAGTAGCACGCCATGCCAATGCAAAGATTTACCAGATCTTGCAGTGTTTTCATGGGACAATGGAATACGTACTTTTCTTGATTGAAGGTTTTGAAGGTTGTACAGTTTATTTAGGTGTTAGGTAAACATTAATATACTGCAGAGACATTTAATTTTTCATTCGGAAGTATCATCTTTGCTAAATTACTGGAAAAATCTTAATTTGGAATCTGGACCACTTGGATTGAAAGTGGGGGGGGGGGGCCTGCTTCTATTCGGGCATGTGCTACTATTATTGAAAGTGGGGGGCGTACTTCTATTAGGGCACGTGCTACTATTCGGATGAATATATATATATATATATATATATATATATATATATATATATATATATGCATACACATTGCATAAGTATATTGTTTGCAAGATATCAAATGACAGAGAGGCTGACCAATAAGTAATGTCAAAGACAATTATGAGCAGCAAAATACATGCATGCTCGAAGGATCTTCCCTACCCTTAGAAATCTGCAAGAAATACATACTAATTAATACTGGCATTCTTCTTTTAACATTCCATACAGACAACATATGTTTCAGATGTATCTGATACATGCATGATCACTAGTGCCATTAACTCATTAGCCAAATGCTAAGGTCTTATTCATTTGACTCAAGAAATTTGCAAATACATGTATGGCTAATTTATTTTTTAAAACATGAATTTTATCAGAGTTCTGAAGGTCGAATTCTGTTGTGATTACTGTTTTATTTCCCAATTAGGCTACAAATTTTAAAGACCAAAATTCACCCCATGCATGCATGTATGTACAGTGGTACCTGCTATTTAAGACCACCCTTAAAGCCAGACAAAAGTGGTCACATATGGCAGGTGGTCTTTCACTACAGGTAAACTTACAAAGAAATCAAAGGCCATTGTCTTGAAATGGGGGTCTTAAAAACTAGTGCGGTCTTTCACGAGAGGTGATCTTTAGAGCAGGTCCCACTGTATATGTATCACTTAATCTCGTGACTCCAAGAATGTTCCAAGGGTCATCTCAAAAAGGCTGGGACAAGTCTTAATGATGTGCTATGATACGTGGCTTTGCATCCATATAACATAAACATTGTTGTACCATGATTATCTGCAATCAGCGTTTGATGTACATCTGTTTTGCTGAAGTTTTTTGGCATGTTGTCTTTTATTACCTGTATATGAATTCATAACAATGAGAAGAGTAGCCCCTTATGTATATTATACATTTTTTCATGGAATATAACATTTGCATCTTTAGTATATATGGGATACAGTACATCAATTTTAAATACTGTGAACACATTTATTTTCATGGGTTTCAATTTTGGCAGGTTTTTTTTTTGTTTGTTTGCATTTTGGACCTTTCATTGAAACTTCAATTTAATTCAGTATCTCCTATAGATCCATGGCACGTTAATTTTGTTTTGTTTTGTTTTTTTTTTAAACTGGGTTCTTATTTTGTCAGTTTTGAAGCATTGATCAGCAGAATATATGTGAAAATTGAATTGCCACATTAGCTGGCCATTCATCCTGAAAGACAAGCACATGATATGTCACAATGTAAGATATTCATTCTTACACAAATCGAAGCTTGAGCAAACATCATCACCCTGCCCTTAATATGCAGTGCTAGTGGTGCTGAAGTTTATTCATCCTTCTTGTACCATCAGGGTCTTCACAAAGAACCTCTTGTCACATTAAGATTGCTAACTTGACTACCCTTCTGCACTTTAAATACATACTTGGGAGGGTGGGGTGGGGGAGAGCATAGTCTTTTACCAGCCCCTTTCCCACCCCCTCCATGACATCAACCATGTGGAATATCATATCAGAGGGTCAGTAATAGGAAAGGTCTGTGCCTAATTGTTTCATATGGAAGGATCATGTTTCCATGTAGGACAAAAAACCCACCTATCCATTTACATGCAATTTTGCAGTGAATCAGTTAATCCCATTATGCGTCATCCACTTTGTTTTAACCATTTGTGCATTATACCTTTACTGCAAGGTATAGTATTTACCACCTTTGATTAAGCACTTCAAACTAATGGTAGTTTGAAACCAGGAGTAAAATCAGTCCTAAAATGTAAATTTATGAAGGAAACAAAACATGCATTTCAAGTACTTTTTTTAATTTGTCATTAAATATTTTTTCAGTCACTCGTAAACTTCATTTAAGGTCAATATTTTATCTGTACATTTATGCAGTTTCTGGAAGGAATTGGAAATTAGAGAAACCGAATATGGCACGAAACCTTAGTCCTCCCTCTAATATTTCAACAGACACAATATGGCAAATTATTGAGTGTGGCTGACTTGAAGCAAGTAATTAAGTAAGGTCCATGGTAGCTTCAGGTATTAACTGTTTGACCAGTTAAAGTCACTTTAAATGGTTTGGACTGGGGTTGTAGATTGCCAATACTTTATTCTTGCCATCATCTGCAACAGCAACATATGAACCCTCATCAATCAGAATGTTTGTCTGTCCTTAGTTATGCATGTAGCAAAAGATGGCCAGCATTATGTACACTTTTCTTCTTGTGGCATTGCTCCCTTCATGCTTGGAAAACTCTGATATAAAAATCCTGTTAGAAGTTTTTGAATCCCAGCTTTTTATCAGTACCCACATTAGCTGTGCATACTACACATTTTTGTCAAGGTTTATGATATGAATAGAATAGAAGAACACAACATTCTGGACATGTACCAACCAAGTACAAGGTGTGGTTGGTCTTTACTGATACAAGAAGCGGTGTCACACACATATTTAAACAAATGTGTGAGCTGTAATACTTCCACACCCTTACCATACGACGACCAAAAAAAATAAGAGAAACTTGCCACATAAGCAAGTGTTCTCTTTGTATTATAATTGACCATAAAGTAAATGAACTTCTGAAGCTATCATATCAATTATCATTAGTTTGTACTTGGGTTTTCCTTTGTGTAAACATGTGGCAACAAATTATTCACAAAATTAAACTGCATGCTTTCATAAAGGGGAAAGAGTGCCAGTGATGTGACGTCTGAGACTGTAGGCCTACGTATGATCTCTATCTTTCCAAACCACCAGGGTTATAAGCACAAAATACTCTCTGACTCAGGGCGGTGGAGCGGCTTACTCCAAACTATAACTCCATTCCGTGTTCTCTGCCTGGATTATATGCCAACTTGTGATCTACGCTGCTTTTTTTATTTCCTCCCTTCCATATTATTTTGCTGTCTTAAGAATAGTATATTTTATTACACAAATACAGATTCACTTAGTTTTGGGTAAAACCTTTTACAGATTTCCACTTTGTTAAAGTTGAAATACTAGCCAACAGAAGTCTTGGACTTCTGTTTCTGCATGAGCCCTTCTTGCTTCCTATCCTGTGATACGTGCCATATTAATTAATATTGCAATGACCTTTTCAAAAGCAGAATAAAAATAACCAAATATCACAGTATATCTACCATAACTTAGTATAAGCTGTGTGCAGCACCCTCACAATTTATTATCATTGTGATGGTGCTACACACAGCTCATATCCAGTTGTAGTAGATATACTGTGATAGTTTTTTTATTCAAAATCATTGTTGTTGTTTAACTCACTACTAAATGTATTTACACGTATTCACTTTTGAGTTTTTTTGTCCCTAATTTTTATCCCCAGGACCCCAATGGAAAGCAGCAAGGCAATCAAGCCAGCTTTCTTGTGTTATTCTGGTGCCGGTCTTTTTACAAATTCCTACAATCATTTTATTTTATTTTACATGAATATTTTAATTTGTTTTCTCCGTGATGTGATTTCCATTGTGATACATTCTGTGTTTTTCATGTGATACCTTTTAAGTTATATGTATGGTATACTTGTGTATTCAACTCCATACACACTATCCAGAAGTCAAACTGAATTTTCTCACGAAATTTTCGCCAAACGAGACTGCCATAGCCCAGGCACAGATTTACCAAGACTTAGGTTTTCACAATATGTACGTTGCAAGCTGTTACTGGTAGTTCCACCAATGCTTGAACAAAGTTCACGTCTGCTTGTCTCAATGTCTGGCCTCCACCGTGCTTCAGTGCTGGCACCGGCTGCTTTATTGCGCCCGTAGTTGAAACGTTAACATAGTTAATTAGGGCCACTCGGGAGACATGTGGTCAAACATGCATTTACCTGGCGATAACTCGTGGTGAAACAAAACAATTCGGCCCGGTGTATGTTGGCCTTGTTTGTTGAAGACGTGAAGAGGACATCGTTATGTATTTGCACACCATGTACAAAAGCAGAAACGGTGAACCACTGCACTTGATCGCGCTGCCCCGGGCCAGACCCGAAAACAACCAAATCGCAAGCGATCATCATGTTTGACCAGTCCACTAACCACACAAACAAAAGGTCCCTATTTTGAACTGGCTCTGCTGCATCGCCTGCCGATTCACGACTACAATTTTGTAAGGTTGTGCATATAAATACAGGCTCAAATAGATCAACAACATGCGGTAATCGCAACCTCCTGGTAGTCCTGTTATAACCCTAAGGGTACATGCACAATGGCGAGTTCTTGTAGTCCAGAGAAACCCCACTTTCAAACTTACCTAAAACTACGAGCACGGCCTGAATCACGAACAGTCCCCGACACAGCACTATAGTCCGGGCCCACCGCTCCTTCCTTGAATTCCGTGCCATAATTAATCCAATCAAAGCGTGCTCGCACACTATCGAGTCCTTGGTATTTTCACTAAATCATCCTGTATGTTGGGGTCCAGGTAAAATCCACTCTGGGAGGTAAAATTCGCCATCAAAATATCCGTACACCGACTTCACGTTTCTTCCATCCTCAATGCTGCACCATGAACATTGCTGTATAAACGGAGTTCAGTGCGAGGCTAGGTCAACTTCCATATATGGCGGTCTCATTAGCATAATTGGAAACTACCTCTCACTTTGGATGCATCACTCTTGCCATCGCCACCAGCGGCATCAGTCGGCACCACACTCCACAGACGAGAAACAAAAGCGGTGCCAACGCTGGTCTGTACTCGACAGTGGCCTTCTGACGCTTCCCTAGAGAACCTCACGCAGTGCAACCATAAACGTGTCAGTCACGTGTAAATAATTGAAACAATGATGTGTATCAAACATTATAACACATCTTGACAACTTCTCAATGTAAGTTTCCTAATGATGTAGGCCTAATGCTCGTGTTGTGGCAATAAAAATGCCCCAGTCCAAGATGTTTTCGTCCTATTGTTGTGTTTGTACTTGGCAGATGCCATTTGCCAGGGAGATGGTACATGGTGTCTTCATGTTTTGGATTGAAAGACCACAAGTGTCCGTGACTAGACGCACTCAACTAAACGCAGGTGCGAATTTATAAATTCATGCTGGAATGTCCCCACGAATATGACCATACGTTGTGTAATGGAATTGTCAGTGATGTCATATATTACAGGCAACCAGCAGTAGTACTACTTGCAGTGTAATTCACCTGTTATTGAAACTGAATCAACAGCTTTCCATTGGCCCCGAAAGCCGTTTACCTGGGATGTGTTATCTTGATATGTCTCCATTGCTCTCATTAATACATTATAGCTGGGCGCGAACCCAGCCATTTTGTTATTCTTTCTTTCTTTCTTTCTTTCTTTCTTTTGTTCGGAGTTTTTTTTTTGGACACTATTATTCCGAAAACCACCAAACTTGCCATGCCCATGCTAACTGACCTACCAGGGAAATTGTGCATTTCATTTGGAATAGTCATGATGTTTAAAATTATTCAAATTAGGGGCAATTAAAATTTTAAAAGCTTCATATCTTCCAAACTATTGCAAATAGACACAAAATTTCAATATGCATGTGTAAGTTTGTGACACCTGCCAATATAACGGACAGTAAATGAAAATTGTAGAATTCTGAATGACACAAATTAGAGGCAATGAAAAATAAAAGTTGAGTGTCTTCAAAACTACGAAGCCCCATAAGGGACAAGAAGAAAATAAAACTTTTATTTCTTTCCCGGGAAATACATATTTTGGGGGAACGAAATAATATATTGTGGGAACAAAATATTATTTCGTGGGAACGAAATATTTATTTCGTGGGAACAAAATGAAATACGAAAATCTACCATGTCCCTTTAGAGGTAATATGTGGAGCCCCTAAGGGGTCACTTGGAAAATATAAATGGATATCAGTACATGTACAAGGCATATATTTCGTTCCCACACAATATTGTTTTTTTCCAACGAAATATTATTTGGTTCCCATGAAATATTATTTCGTTTCCTCTAATGTATTTTGTGGGAACGAAATAATTATTTCGAGGGAACGAAATATATATATATTTTCTTCTATCAATTTGAGGGCTCTATAGTACCCTTTATGTAGTGGTTTTTATATTTATTTCGTGGGAACAAAATAAATTTTTTTTCTTCATGTCCCTTCTGTGGCTCAGTACAAAACTATTGCAGATAGAGATGCATTCCAACTTCAATTTATATGTTTGTGGCAAGGCCGCTTCCAATAAACCATGTACCAAAGTTGTAGAATTGTCGCTCTCAGTTCCTGGGCAACGCGAACAATTTCAATTCTGTCACCAAAATCTCAAAGGGTCACTTTAAAGTTATAACCAAAGTTATAGAATTTGAATTTATGCAAATTAGGGGAATATGTAAAGTTCAAATCTTGAATAGCTTCAAAACTGTTATTGATAGAGGTGTCATTCTAACTTCAATTTTTCAGTTTGTGACATTGCCACATCCAATGAACCAAAACTTTAAAATTGTAATTTTTGCAAATTAGGTGCATACACAAAATTTAAATCTTTAATAACTTCAAACCTATTATACATAGAGGTGCCATTCTAGCTTCAATTTGTAGGTTTGCGACATAGCCACATCTGCTGAACCATAATCCAAAGTTGTAGAATTTTAATTTATGCAAATTAGGTGAATGCACAAAATGTAAATCTTGTATAGCTTCAAAAATATTATACATAGAGGTGCCATTTCAATATCAATTTATAGGTTTGTGACATAGGTGCATCCAATAAACCATGAACCAAAGTTGTAGGTTTTTAATTTATGCAAATTAGGTGAATACACAATATCTAAATCTTTGAGTAACTTCAAAACTATTATGCATAGAGGTGACATTCTTACTTGAATTTGTAGGTTTGTGACATAACTGCATCCAATAAGCCATGAACCAAAGTTGTAGCATTTTAATTTATGCAAATTAGGCTAATACACAAAATTTAGATCATGTTGAACAATGGCAAAGTGTAGCATTTCAAACTGTTCTCATTTAAAAGCACCCTGGCAAATTTGCTGTGTTGGAAATCCTGTATTCTAGTTCATCTTGCTTTTCAGTGCTTTCAAAATTAGCAAAAATATTGAAGAACATGGCATTTGACCACCAGCTGGTTTTGGCCACAGTGTTTGACATTAATAGTATCTATTTAACCTACATGAAAATACTATTTCATTGTGTCCTTATTTTAACAATTTTGTGTTGTCACTTTCACGGTGCTAGAATCATGTTTCAAACATTTCTAATGCAATTATCTTTAAATACGGTTTCAATGCCTTCAACACATTGGGCTTTTCAATAATATTTGCATCACTAAAGCCATAAAATTTGATGTTTTATAACATTTTTGGGAATGTTATACTTACATAATTATGTTAGCTGGGTAATTGTTCTGTGTGTATGTGTGTGTGATGCTCAAATGTTTGTCATATTTTAACCACCACCACCACCCACCCAAAAATATGGCTGAGTCAACAGCTTTCCTTGGCATGGGTTGGACACTAAGTGCACAACCCATTCCAAGGCAGGCTGTTGACCTGGGGCATACTATTTTGATAAGTCTCATCTACAGTTCTCAGTTAAAATGTTTTTTGTTTCTGTTCAAAGCACTGAAGCAGATGACATTTGACTACCAGCAAGTTTTGGGTGGTTTAAGGGTGAAAGGGTTAATATGTAGAGCTTGTGCAGTGTTGAGTAAACTGGTGATCTATATGATTTCAATCACAAAGACCCATCCCCATCACATAGGATCATTTTGTGCAAGCACTATTTTTCTGGGTGTTGCTTCACAAAACTACTTATACAAGCCTCCCCCTTCCCCATGAAAGAAGGCTTCTAACCCTCTTAAAGTTTATATGTCATTATATTAGACAGCAAACATCCTATGCAACTCCATGGTGTTGGACAAATATCCTTCAAAGCTCTTTCATAGATTGAAATGTTTGAGTGAATTGTGACAAGTATAATCGACTTCAACATATTTCATCTGACAATTTGGACAGAGCCCAATACTCTTTCCTCTTGTTCCAAAAAAAGGATGGGACCGCACAGAGAAAATATTACTATCCTCATGTGCACAACCATGTAGGGATATCATAAGGCCCTATACAAAATTCTTGTTTGTCATATTTTTTCCTTTGATTTTGAGGAGGGAGGGATGATTTTATTTTTTATGCGCGATTTCTTCAAATATAGGTCAGGAATTTTTCACTAATATTTGATAAAATGAAGCTCTTTTCAATAGTTCTATTAATATAATACAGATGGTATTCTCTCTATTGCAGGTATTTCAGCATAGACACACATTTGTTAAAGGCATGGAAAAGAACAGATAAACCGAATAAAAGCTACTATAAAAACACTTTAATAGGCATTTTAATTACTTCAGGTATTCTCCAATTTAGTGTTAGCTTTGAATGCTCCATGTACACCACTGGCCACTAACTATTGCTGGCTGCTGTCTTCTAGCAATATCCTGAAAATTTCATTGACAGTTATAACATTGATTAAAAGGGATTTGGTTATTCTGGTAGAATGTCCTCTAAAATTAATTTTGTGCACATAGAGTTTTAAGAGAACATAAAACATCCAAATCACTCATATGTCTTGTGAGAACAATTAAACATCCAAGGGGCTCAGATGTCTTGAAAGAACAACAAGACATCCACTGTGCTCCAATATCTGAACAGAACAATTAAACAATCAAAGTGCTCAAATGGTACTTTTAGCATCACACATATACAAACAATTATGGTATCATATATTCATTAAAAAGAAAAAAGGTGGGGGGGGGGGGGTGGGGAGGGTAAAAATAAAGCGACAGGTACTGATGATAAACAAGCAAAATTTTTATGATACAATGTGTAGTGGGGTATCATAATTAAAGGCAAATTTGATATATTTACAGATTTGTTTGTACATGTATATACTGAGTGCATCAGCATTAATTTTAGAGTTTTTAATAAATGCTCAAACAGTAAGCCAACAAAACTATGACTGATCTTAGGGCAACTATCTACCAAATTTAAACATGCATATCATACTTTTAAGAGAGGCATACACAAAGCACTAGAAAAGAAGATTGGTCAAACATTAAACCAGTCAGTGTGTCTACAAACTAGACCCATTGTGTTCTCTCTCTCTCTCTCTCTCTCTCTCTCTCTCTCTCTCTCTCTCTCTCTCTCTCTCTCTCTCTCTCTCTCTCTCTCTCTCTCTCTCTCTCTCTCTCTCTCTCTCTCTCTCTCTCTCTCTCTCTCTCTCTCTCTCTCTCTCTCTCTCTCTCTCTCTCTCTCTCTGAATATATTCAAGATATAAAATATAAAATTTGAAAGCTCTAATGAACATAATTTCAAACAGCTTTTATTCAACATTCATTGGATGCCAGAAACTGGTAAAATGCATTAATTCATAGACAATAGACTATTTGTTAATCAGACATATGGCTCTTCATTTTGTGTCAAAGTGTGATTTCGGTGATAATGATAAGAAATTATGCAAAACTTTTCAGCCTGAAAGATGTCTTTTACACAGGTTTGACTATAATAATTCAGGAGCTTATTACATGTATTTTGAAGCCACATCCTGTAACCTTGTGGCTGCCTTGTTCCAAGTGCACATAAAAATATCTCTCCATTAGCTATAGCCTAATGTGTACGCAATATCAATCCAATTTCAATTCAGAATGTCAGCAATTGTTCCTGTAGTGTGGGAGTATCAAAATCCACAATACTGCCAAACATACCAACTACAGCTCGCAGTTCCAATTCTGGTTGCTAATGAAGCTTTCATTAAGATTTGTCACCAAGAGCAGAAACATCACACACAGAAGTAGGAAAAAATGCTAGAAACAGAAAAGATGTCTAAGTCGGGCCTATACAGAGACAGCATGTCGCCAACTTATAGATTTCCAATTTAGCTGCACAGATCGTAATACATCCTGTCATTTGTTGTGATTTTGATTTTGTGCATAGTTTTATATGGGTGAATCATCTATCCACTGTATTATTCAAACATCCATTACAGTTGTTGCCATATGAGGAGAAGACTTCAGAAATGTGTCAGTGAAGACATCACTCAGGCTCAGAGTTCTTACTGCCATACTGAACAGAATGTTGCTCCTGAGATTTTTCAATGTGTATCTGCTGGTGAATAAGTATCCACCTGCACACAAAAATCCAGTGACCATGCTACTGTATGTGTGTGAACAAATGGGATTGTATATGATAATTTTTATGTCAATTTACTGTGCTATCATTCAAAGATGTACTGAATCTAAAGTGCTTTACTGCATTTCATTATTAGCATTGACAAATCCTCTGATAATTATGAGGGGTTTTTTTGTTTTGTTTTTTGTTTTTTCACACATAGCAAGAATGCAGATAACAGTTGAAATGACCCGCATCACTCCTGAATCATTGCATGTAGGAAATTAAATAATTTGTGGTGCTGACTGATGAAACTTAGGTTACCAAGATATCCAATATTCATCCTAATAGTAGCACATGCTCTAATAGAAGCACGCCCCCCACTTTCAATCCAAGTGGCCTAGATTCAAAAACAATATTTTTCCTGTAATTTAGCAAAGATGATACTTCCAAATGAAATATTAAATGTCACTGTAGTATATTAATGTTTATCTAACACCTAAATGTACAGTGGAGCCTTCAAAACCTTCAATCAATAAAAGTACCTATTCCATAGTCCTGCGAAAACACTAAGATCTGGCAAATTTTGCATTGGCACAGCGTGCTACTATTAGGATGAATATGGTATATGTACTCATGACTGCATTTGAGTATGATTTGTATCAAGCATATGTTTATCTAAATGGGAATACACATAAAGTACCACAAAAACAGAAAAAGAAAAAGAGTCTGTTGTGACATAACTATTGTGTGGGGATATACCCTATATCAATTGCACACAGGAACAACAGAACACCTCAGTCCCTGTCCCTGGCCTCATGTGACCATGCTGGCATGCAAATTTACACTGTGACACAGACACAGCAAGAGAGCAAGAGGCATGTAAACAAAGCAAAAAAGGGAGTTGTCTTTGAAATGGATGGCAACCTTGAAGCCAATGGTTAAGAATATCTATCAGTATTTTGAAAACAAAATTGTCTGCTTTTGTCCATGTTTCATTGTACAGCCATTAATACAGTATATTACTTTCCAAATTACAATTTCCGTACCCAGTTCATAAGCACATTCTCAACATATAAGTAGACATTCATTCTACTATTTCTATTAATCCATATAAAAGGGGTGGGCTATACTTTAATGTGGTTAAAATTAAAATTGACACCCAGTGGTCTAAATTTTCCCTCCTTTTAAACAAGAAAGTTGACAAATGTGTGTGCAAAAGGTGAATGAAATCTGACTAATAAAAGAGATCAAATTACTTTTAAAACATACTCAGGAATCAGGAATCTCTTTTTTCTTTTGTTAAAAACTCCATTTTGGAAACGAAGCATGTGTTGGAAAAAACGTGCACAACAGCTATGCCACCCAGAAAACCAAGCCCCCCAGAGGAGATTTTAAGAGAAAGAGAAAAAAATGAGCATTTTTCTTTTCTTTCTTTCTTTTTTTTTTTTTTGTGTGTGTGTGTGTGTGGTAAAATTACAAAGGGAATTTTGAAGAAAAGTGTCCCCAAATTTCTACATTTTTTAAATCATGGGGGTGATGAGAAGAATGTTTTATTTTTGACCTTTAACTTTGACCCGGATCATTGACCCCATTACTGAGGTCAACATACATGCAGGTCAAATGGCAGTTCCTGCCTTTGTTGGTTTTGTAGAACAGATTGCACACATTGTGGTCAGCATCATTTTAGCACATTTTGTCTGTCAGAAATCTCCAAACATCCTAAGGTTATGAATGTCAAA
This sequence comes from Hermodice carunculata, assembly GCA_964020975.1. Lineage (NCBI taxonomy): Eukaryota > Metazoa > Annelida > Polychaeta > Eunicida > Amphinomidae > Hermodice > Hermodice carunculata. The sequence continues at coordinate 58,784,995 of OZ026630.1, read as the reverse complement.
AGGAGCAATTTATTGATAACTACATGAACGTACTTTGGATTCATGTAGTAGGACAAAAAGCATATAAAAACAAAATGCCAGGCATCTTCTACACCAGTGGAACACAATAGAAAAGATGTGATGCCAATCTTACAAAGATGGTTGTTTAGTTGGATGTGTCCTATACATGGTTGGACATGCATTATGCAAGGTATCTCTCAATCTCTTACCTCTCCCCCTCCCCAGTTTAACAATTAAAGAAATTTTACTGAATGAAGGGGACTTCTTGTCAACGTGCAGTTACTGATTGAGAGGTCTTCCTCGATCATCTTAAAAAACATTTCTTACCCTATATGTACGTTAAAATCTAAATATTTTACTTTTTAAGTTATCCTCATTGGGAATATGGTACATATGGAGTCCCAGTATGCAAAATTTATTGTAAAGCTATTAACTTTTTAAAAACATTTTATTTATTTATTTATTTTTTACCAATTTTTACTGAAAAATATATGTTGTCTCCTTTGGAGACGATCGAGTAGAAAACAACAGTATGAGAAGACTCACTTTTGTAACAAGATCTTTTGTTTCCTGGTTGTATTTTGATGGCAGAATCTGACAGCTCCCTTACAGTATCTAGTTTTGTTAAAAACAAAATATTGAAATGTACAGTTAAGTTTCATAATTTAACTTTTCAAAATAACAATACCATGAACGTTTTGCAAAGAGAGAGAAAAAAAGCACCCTGAGCAAAATAAAAGAGCAAGGACAAGGGTAGGCTGACAAGTGTTGCCAGCAGGCTCAGTGTCTGGGGTTTGGGTGCCAGCATGGAGACACAGCAGTCCATTAGCACCCAGAACAAATAGAACAATGACTCCAATGACAAATGGCCAAACACAAACTCACAGGATGACCCCACATACCACTTTGCTTTCAGACTATTAATAAACATAATTTGCCTAAATCAAACTATTATCACCCCAATGAATTCATCCACACATTCACCGGCCAGACAAATTTGCTTTTATTGGATTTGTTAACCAGTACATTTACGATCAATTGTGTTACATGACATAACTTGAGGCATACTAGTATGCTGGGGATATAGTAAGTTGCCTTCATGCACTTACAGGACTTCCACGATAAACTTGATTTTTTGATAAGTGCTTTTTCATTATAAAATTTCCTGTCAAAATTAAATTTGAGGCAAGTTGCCAGTATAACACTTGTCATGGCCAATTTGTGCCATAAATGCCCTGTAGGACTAATATTAAATATTGATATCAACATAAAAGAAGCCAGTGAACCAGGTCATTAATATAGGGTGATGTCTGTGACAGCTGATGTGCAAAAACTGTTATCAAGCTTATAGATTTCATTTTATTAGACATGCTTTAATACATGTATATTCAAGAGACACAAACAGGTCATAACTCTCAGAGACCCACAATGTTTGTGTTGGTATGCAGATGTAGACAGGCTAGAAGGCTATTGTTGTGCATTTGGTGTGGCACAAAACGCTGGCATGGAGATGAAAACTAAATACAATTTCAACTGTGATGAAAAAGTGACCTTATTAATAAGTGGCATCTCATGAGATGGAGTATGTACTTTAAAGTGATTCTTGTTCACGAACACATGCCCTTTGGAGAGAATAGCTTCTCAACAGGGGACCACTGTGTGACTGTAATTGTTGTGTAAAGTGTCCACAGTTGCAACTTTAAAGTCGATGAAAGCTGGTACAACTGCTGGAAAAGTGTCCAGGGATTTTGTAGTGAAATGTGATAAATCCTATCAACAAAGTGACTGGAGTGTTCTGAGGGTATGATTTATCACAAGTATAGTCAGAAATTAATTATTTATTACATCATACAAATCAATGTGGCATTATGCACAAGAACTTACAATAATCTGAGATGTTTAGGTTGTGTTGTTATACAGCTTGCCAGCCATTACAGTGTTTCCAATCAGTCTTACTGCACTGCCATAGCCCTCTATCTAATTATTCAGATGCTGGCCTCTCTTGTACATCTGCAATATTCCTAATATGCTGTCATAAAAGACCACCTGTCACTCAAGACCATGGGACCTTTTACAGCCACAATTATAAGGTCCTGAGCCTATATTTTTATAAAAATTATCCAAACTTATGGACAACATGTGGTAAGATTTCAGTCTTAAGTGATCTTTGTTGTTAGTGAAAGAGGTCATGAGTGTGAGAAAATACAAAGTAAGCCTTTTTAAGCATTGTGCTAAACTAATTTCCATCACTATGGTTAAAGTTCCATTACTCCCCCCTCCCCCCTTCCAAATCACTGTTTTCTTGGAATTTTCTTTAAATTAATTTCTCAATATGCCTGCCTAAAGTACTTAAATGCACCTACTGTGAAAGCAAAAGGAAGAGACCGACAGAATTGATTGCAGGTGTGCTTATTTTAAAGCTGTTGATTTAGACTTAAACTCAATCCTAATTCAAGGTCGAAAGGGTTAAAGTGACCCAGAATACTAAAGACTGGAAATACATATTATTTAGAAGGACCAGACACATGTACTTGGCATTACAACATGCGCTAATGCCTGAGGCCTCAAGTCCATAAACAAACAAATGCGCAATGCTGTCCTTTGATCTTATGCCAGGTACTCGCAAACACAAAAAGTCAAACTGAGACCTTGAGCACAGTATTGCTCTCTTCACATTTCTAAGTCCCAGGTCCTAATAGCCCTCGGTGGCTGCACTGCCACATCATGGCAGCAGTTAGTGGATGATGCTGTCCAGGTGTTGGCTATAATAGCACACAATAGGATCACAGTGAAGGCAGTCTCCTCTGGCTGCCAATCAGTGGAGTCAATGCTGGACATAATCTGATTGAAGCTTGTCTGCTTGGTCAATTATACCACGGACTATCTGAGGGACTGACCACATCTTTACAGAGACTTGCAACCAGGATGCAGGCATTAAACAATAAGGCCAGTTCTATGCCATTCTGTCTCTTAAACCATGAGAGTGTGAAGTTTGTTGAAGGCATATACATATATTATAGACCTTATGCTGTCAAACCAGGCTGACAACCCCACTCCCCATTTACTTGCAGGCATGACCCTCTGTCCTACAGATGCCCATTCAAATGTCCATGCAAAATTTTATGCCTTTTTTTCTGGGTGGAGGGGTGGGGGGAACTATTTAGTGGGGGAGACGCCTAAAGAATAATCAGGAAACCATTACGCGGTTGTTTTGGAAGGAGCTTGACAGTTTCTTGTCTATTTACATGTAGTGTCAAACATGCTGATGATTTAATTCCATATTGTGTGATGTAATAATTTGTTAATATTGCCAAAATCCCAGGGCATCCAGAAATGTTCACATAGTATGGGATGAAGGCATGTTATTAAAGATCAAATATGCTCATAGTTAAGAAGATCCTACAAAAAGCTACTTCATTTTCAAATGAACACTTTGCTCAGGGAAAATACCAAATAAAAGCATGCTTGGATACAAAGATAGCTCCTGAGTCCAGTTCCTGTGCACATGTTTCTTTAATTATAGTCCAAACATAATTATTTACACTGACGGTAAGAAATACATAGCTTACGTAAGAAAACAATATTTATTAATCTGAAATTGTAGGCCTTCTTGTAATGTATTTCCTACATGGAAGGTATAAATTGGCATTTAATGGACAATGACATCACAAAAGAAAGAAAAAAGTTACATACCAAAATTTTGCTGACAGATATTAGATTAACACAATTTCACTGTGAGTATTTTTGTCATATCTGTACCCACAGGTGCACTAGCTGGCTTCCATAGGCACACATGGAATGGGAGAAGACAGATCTTGCCTTGATACTTCTATCCCTCCACCCTGGAACCCCAACCAAGTGACAGGTGCATGCCTGCTTCCAACAGAGATATATGGAAATATATACAAATATACATGTATATCAATATTTTAATTGCTACCTACTCTGTAAGGGGAATGTGTTACTAAGTTGGAATGTGTACATGCATGGAAATAAATTTTGTGTCTTTATTTGTTATTCCTTCATTTTCCTCACTTTTTGTAAGTGTTTATCCTGGGAGCTTGGTTTACCACTCAGGTTCACAAAATAACTTGTTTGTCCATAGACAACTTACTGTGTCCTTAATTGTTGTTGACAATGTACTAAATAAACAAATGAATTAAATAAAATATTTTGTGCTACATTTGAATGACCAGTAAAGAACCAACAATTACAAGTTATTGTTGTCATTCTTGCCTCCCCCAATCCATTCCCAAATATCATTAATAAACATGTAATTTACAAATTGATGTGGCCAAATTAGCATGATAAAATGTACTGTGCATGTTAATATGTACAGTTTATAATAAGTACATACAAACAGGAAAAAGCAGCATTTTGTCTTCAGTAATTAACAAGTAAATCATTTTACTGTCTGTATTAAATAAATCATGCAATGGTCTAAATAATAGTTTTATGGTCAACTATGAAAGACACATACACCATAAACAGTTAACTATCTTCACATTAATTTACATGGTCGTGTACTTTTATGACAAATTAAAAACTGCAACAGCAATTAAATGTAGACTGCCACTTGACAACACAAGTATTTACGCTCATTGACAATGGGATATGATATCACAAACATTAAAGGAATTTTACACTTCCCTGTTTAAAATTAACATGTATCAGCAACTTAGCAATGTAAATGTTATCTATTCAAGTTATTTTGCTTAATTTAGCAACATCACAACATGCTTCCATTAAACAAATAGTTTAGGAGATCTTTGAAGACAAAACACCATGACAGTATTCAGTGTTTATCAGCGAGAGATGTTGATTCATGATCTTGTTGTATGAGGGGTTAAGGGTTAACGTCCATTCAGGTCAATTACTGTCATCACTGCAAGGATCCAAAGACACATGTCATATCATAGAGGGAATAAAAACAAACTTGATTAATAAAAGTGAAAAAAGATTGACTGTGAAGTTGGGGCTATATGACTGCTGAACAATTATACCTTCAGGAGGGTTCCCTCAGGAACTATAGTTGCCTTTTGGACCATAAAATAAGCCTGGTAGCCTCCTTCTACATAACAAGGATTTGACTGGCAATCATCAGCTGCTCGCCAAAGTGCTGACCCACATCTGTCATCGTTTTCAAACAATTAAGTACCATTAATTACACCCTTTAGGAATTGTTACCCATTTTTGCATGATACACTATGATACTGCACAATACATTCCAATGCACTCTCTGTAAACTCACTTTTGTATTTGTTGATGGCACAAAACTGAAAATAAAAACACAAAAAAATACTATTTGAACACATGTTTAACAGTGATTCCATTTATTTTCATACTTTCCAATTTTAGATATAATTTGTCTAAAATTTGTGTTTAAACATGTTTTTAAGATGTAGTTTGGTCAGATCAGCAACAACAATGAAACATCAAACACATGTACAGCAAAATGAAGCCAGTATATTGCAAGTGATGTAACTTTGTTTTTGTGGTATCTGTACATTTGTAATTTTGCAGGTGAATGAATTCTACAAATGTAGCAATACTGCAAAATTCCTGGACTATTGTTATTTCCCTCTCAAAGTAAGTGGATTTTACATAGAGGTGCATACACTTCAACACCGACTTGGGGGGGGGGGGAAGTGGACATATGTTTACTAAAAACACATTTGACAGTTTAAAATGCAAATATATGACTTTCAAAATGTGTAAACTAAAAAATTATGCAACAATGTACAGTGTGTCATGACTTGTTGGCATTTGACAAATATGCAGGCTCAGGTCATCAGACATTTGCAGTACATGGAATGCTGCAAGTCCATGTCTCTGTGTCGCTCCATATTTTCTCTGCCTTTGCTGGTTAACCACTTCTGCTTGAGGGCATAAGACACATTTACCTGGTTATATTACCACAGAAACAGTGGTCACAGCAGGAATTAATTGAGATTGGTCACGCAAGATCAAAAAGGTCACCAAAGGTCACTAGGGGTCAAGAAAATTAACTTACTGAGTCTGATGGCTGTACATAAATTGTCAAGATACATACCTATTACAGCTCATCAGAATTAACCCTTGGACTGAAGTATCTGCAGGCGGCTAATTAACTTTTATAGGGTAAATTATTCAGATACACTGTACATATACACCTCAACATGAGATGCACTCATGTCTTCAGCGAGGGAGAAAAAAAAGTAATTGGCTTAAAGCTGCTGTGTAACCTTTAACATCATGCAGCAACATTGCTGTTTTGATTAACACAAGAATGTTGTATTTACTATGGCACACATCACCAACAGTAACACATACATGATCAAGAGTTCATCAGTAACATACATAAAATATGTATGAGTGAGCACACTGCAGCAGGGAATAGCCATAATTCCATTAAACATCACTAAAAGTAACCCTGATGAAATGGCAAGTGAAAAAGCTAGCTTGTTGCATCCAGACACTGATTCTAGGGCATGCTGCAGTGCCTTGAAAGTTCCATTCCCTTCTCATGCTTATTGACTCCGTCACTGACTTGGTACTGGTAACTTTTAGGTTCAGGTAATATTTAGGACAACAATTTTGACGGTAGCGGAAACATATAATTATATGTTTCAGAACCAAGAACCATTTCCACTCAACGGTACTTGACATCAAACATGCATGCCAAAAATAAGTTTCTTTGTCATCGCATTCAAAATCAACAGGCACGACCTCGGAGAATTTTGACCCCAGTAATACAGAAGACAACTTGTATTGGACAATGATCACCAAATTATGATGGACATTTGCACAAATGTAAACGGTTGATGTGGTAGAAGTATCATGCAAACCAATTCAGTCCTGCCACTCCATATGGTACTTCCTGCAGAGAACAGTCAGTGCCTTACCAGCTTCTTCTTTTTTTTTTTTTTCTTTGATTTTTTGTTTGTTATTTTTTTTATTTTATGTTTTTTTTGTTGTTGTTGTTTTGTTTTGTTTTGTTTTTGTTTTTCCAAATAAAGCACATGCACTCTCAGGGTGGTTATGATTGATGGTTGATGTTATGACCAGTCATTAATCCAAGTTTATAAAATTCAACTGTGAATATAATATCAATAACTGCCAAAATCCTTCTGACATATGATTTGTATATTAGGCTAGCCTTCACACACACACACACACACACACACACACACACACACACACACACACACACACACACACAAAATCTGTTTTAAGGTTCTTTCATCATTGATGATGATGATGATGATGATGATGATGATGATGATGATGATGATGATGATGATGATGATGATGATGATGATGATGATGTCACTAGTAAGGGATTCTCCCTCCTCTCTCCCCCACCCCACCCCACCCCACCCCTGAATTCAGAATTAGGTTACAGCTTTCCTTTGCATGGGTTGAGTGCCAAGTAACCAACTCATGCCAATAAAGCTGTTGCCCTAGGGCATGTTTAACTTGATAAACTAATCTACCATTCTCATTTCTTTAAAAATTACTTACAAAATTAGGCAAAATTATTGAAGATATTTGACCATTAGCTAGATTTGGTGGTTTTAAGAAAATGGTTAGAATAAAACAGTGTTGCACAGTGCTTCAGATTCCTTTCCTGCAGTGATCATCAAATATAAAATGCAACAGATGGAAATTATAATGGTAACTGATAATATCAAAAAAAAAACACTTAGCTTGCACCATAGTTTATCAGCAGATACCTGTTGGATGCCACCAAGGTGCTTAAATAAAGTAGCCAATAACTAGAAAAGAAGATATGCTTCACAGCAAATCTGCCAGGGTGCCTTCAAAATGAGAACAGTTTAAAATGCTACACTTTGCCATTGTTCATGATGATCTAAATTTTGTGTATGAGCCTAATTTGCATAAATTAAAATGCTACAACTTTGGTTCTTGGTTCATTGTATGTGGCCTTGTCACAAACTTATAAACTAAAGTTTGAATGACACCACTATCCATAACAGTTTTGAAGCTATTCAAAATTTTAATTATGTGTATTTGTCAAATTTGTGTAAATTAAAAGACTACAACTTTGGTTCATTGGATGCAGTTATGTTACAAACCTACAAATTCAAGTTGGAATGGTAGCTCTATGTATAATAGCAATGAGGCTATACGACATTTTGTGTCTATCTGAAATAGTTTGGACGATGTGGTGCTTTTAACAGTTTAATTGTCCCTACTTTGCATAATTTTAACCATGACCATTCCAAAGGATATGCATAATTTCACTGGTAGGGCAGTCACAATGGCAAGTTTGGTGGTTTTCAGAATAATAGTGTACGTGAAAAACTCCACACAAATTTGGTCATGAAAAAGAAAGAAAGAATTCTGGGCAAAACAAAATGTCTGGATTTACCCCCAGACATAACTAACTGTTTGTTTTTCTAAGAATTTTTTTTTTCCTTTTTTCTTTCTTCTTTCCAACTAAATTTGTCTGGAGTTTTTCTCTGACACTATTATTCTGAAAACCACCAAACTTGCCATGGTTACTTCAGCAAAAGTCAAAAATGTGAAAAAACAATGTCAATGACGACAGATGGAAGGACAGACTGACCATCCACAATGAGTTCAGCTGACTTAGCTGAGCTAAAAATGCACAAGTAATGGCAGTAACAAAATGAAATCCTGCTGCATACCTTATAGGCCCACCCTGCAATCTGATGTCTGGTCAGCAAGGGATCAGTCACACGGGGTTGTATCATCACAAAATAAAACAGAAATGCTCAAAGGCTCCTGATTAAATGGGATTTTCTATGTAATTTACTTTCTTACAGTTTTGTTGCACATGCCCTTTGTCACATAAGAATTTACAAATTTAAGGCTAGGTTGCAAATCAGTATTCTGAACATGGATGCAAAGTAGGTTTGAGCCTACCTGTTGGTTTGTTTTCTCACAGGCAGTATTCGGATCTGTCTATCTGTATGTATATGTATATGTATATGTATATGTATATGTATATGTATATGTATATGTGTGTATATATATATATATATATATATATATATATATATATATATATATATATATATATATATATGTATATATATATATATACACATATATGAAATTATTATTATTAATTTTTTTTTGGGGGGGCACATATCAGATCATTACATTCTTATGCCATGGCAGCAGTGGCAGTGTTGCACTGTTGCTGGGTGCCCCACAGCTTCCAGGCATAATGATAATGAACCATATCATTATCAACTAGGAGCTGACTGATGCTCTTATCTCTATTTTACATCATATTGGATCCTGCCATCTGTCACTTGTCATATTAATCACTTTTAATTATATAGCCAGCAGTATTCAAACCACAGAGAGTAGTAACTGGCATATATATGTACAGGAAAAGACCCAGTCATACAGTGCTGGACTCGATAAACATGCCATTTTTAACTCAACAATACACACACCATAGAGCATGACTTGTATGCCAGTGCTTACATCAACAGTTTGCATGAAAATTGCATCTGCAGTAACAGCTGACTCTCATGGGTGGCACTATGCTTTCACGCTGTGAGCACTTTGCTTGCTTGCTAAACATACCAATCCCTCTGTTTACTCCACTGCACTCAAGTGTAGCAGAATTAAGAGAGCTTGGTCTGCTTCAGAGGCAAAAACTTTGGCTAAAGCTGTACTAAGTTATTTGGCCAAAATTCTGGTTGACTAACCCAGAGCATCAAGGAAAATTGTTTCTTTTATCGTCAATAAATCTAAATAATCAAAGTGCAGATATCATAAATAGAATATTTAAATGAATATATATATATATAATATATATATATATATATATATATATATATATATATATATATATATATATATATATATATATATATATATATATATATATATATATATATATATATATATATATATATATATATATATATATATATATATATATATATATATATATATATATATATATATATATATATATATGTTTATATGATTAGCTAGTTCAGGGAAATGTTCACAAATGTTACAAGCAAATCATGCCTTTAACCACTGGCTGTCTAGCTAATGGATAATTAGCCAGATTGTATCATGCGTTATTTCTTTCTGTCTAGTCATTTTCAATGTTTGGTTGCAGCATATCATCCACACAACTTTCAGATGCATATTGTTTGATTTTCACCTAGCTATGTATAGTTTCTCTTTGTATAATTTAATATCAAGTAAACAGCAGATTATCAAGACTCTAAATATAGCCTAATATAAATTTAATGCATAAAATATAAATATAGATAAATATCATTAAATAATAAATGTACTGTTAAAGCAAAATTTTAATTACTTGTTCATTGTGTTGCCCTGGTTTTGGGTTGTTGCTACTTAATTGGCACAAAAAAAGCATCACAGAAAACATGTATTTGACCTTTATACTGCTACTTATAAACCAAAACATCATGTTTGTGACCTGTGAACTCACAGTTCACTGCTGCAGATTTTATTTTGGTGACTGACACTTCTATTCCTGAACAAAAGAAGAATTACAGGGCCAGATCATGAGTTCTGATTCTTTCAATACACTTGTACAATTTGTGTGGTGAGATAAGAGAGAAGGTGTGCAGAGTGAGACAGCTCAGTGCCATCTGTCAGTGTCTGTACTTGCTGGCAGGAAGAGATAAAGGCAACAGCCACCCTGTGATAGGGACACACTCAACATATATCTTTATCACTCCAAAATTAACTCTCTGTCACCCTCACTCATTCTGTCCTGTACTTAAATTTCACAAAAAACTTTTTTTTTTTTTTTTTTTTTTTGCAAGCTGAAAACTAATTATCCTGTTTTTGTTTTGCTAAAATAAATGACAGCATAGACAGACTTAAGTCACTACTGTTCACCAAGGTGCTAAATACTTGAAATTTGTGGTTTTAAACGACAAAATTGTTGACATGACCAACCCAATGAGCACTGACAGGATGAATTTTTACCACAAATGATACCAGTTGTTTAACAGTAGGACATAATTTGTCACAAGAGACAATGGAATGATCCTCTCTTTGAACACCTATCCTTTTTTTCTTGTGTTAGCACAACATGGGAAAAAAAAAAAACAGACACACACATGAAAAAAAGTACAATGTTGTCAAGTGATTAAATGCTTCATTGAATGACGTAGACATAGTTTGCATACATCTGTACATTGTTGCCCAGTTTGTATCTCCTTGCCAGACAGGAGTTTTTGTTTTGTTTTGTTTTGTGTGTGTGTGTGTGTGTTGTACACACTTTAACCACTTGCTACTGCTTTTTTCCCCTTTTTTGTATTTTGGTGGTGCTGATGCTATTTTATATATGGTATAGAATAGAAATGATATTTTGCTTTGCTTTGATCACATTTCAGTATTATAGTTTGCATTTCATACCCATTTTTATTAAACTGTTTTCATTCAGAGAGTTCAATACAGCATAAAAAATCTTCTAAACAGCAGTTACTTACCTTTAGTTTTTTCTTATTTTTCTCCTTTAAATTTCATATGATTTGCTGTAAACGTTTTTTAAACTTTAATTTCAAACCATTTTCCTGATACAACAGATGAAGAAAATTACAAATACCGAGAGGCTCCTTTCAGAAGGTTGATCAAACATTTGTATTTCACTCAACCTGACTCCACAATTCTGTAGACTGCACTCTAAACATACAATTATCTCAATCAGATAATTATAACCTAACATTTAAAAAAAGCCCATTACTGTGTAAACATTTGTGTAGACTACATGGCACTTCTTAGTCTACACAATGATATATAGTGTGTCATTTAACTCCCAAGATAAAGCATTGTGTAATTGTGGAAGACTTATAGACCATATATAGACTACAACACCTGCCACTTTCAATGACACAGGGAGATGCCAGTTGCATTCAGCACAACACTTTGCTCAAGCAAATAGAGGTTGACATAGTACACAAACACAAAACATTGCCTTTGCAGTTTCCATCCACAGAATTGTGGTGTACCAATTCTTCTGTTTAAAGTAGCATAAAGATTGTATACATTTAACTACATTCAAGGCACATTTGAAAGCTGATTTGCATTGACATTGCAGGTCTAGTACCAGTTTTAAAATTACTTGTATCACCAAAAGTGTATAAATGTATAAAAATACAAGGATATAACATATTCACTTTAAAGACTGTCAAGCTTTCCACACATATAAATCTCAGTTTCAAAAAGTATAAACTAACCTAAGCATTTATGAACATTTATAAATTAATTCATTTTATTTTATTTTATTTTTTCTTCTTCTTTTTTTGCAAATAAATCAAATGAAAGAAAATAAAAAGAATATATAAAAATACACAGAAATATTCCTGGTATTTAAGACCACTCATTTTGTTTCAAGTCAAATAAAATCTGACAGTCAGCATGGTTGTCGTCCGCACCCCCCCCCCCCCCATATAAAACAATGATAACGATAATAACAAATAAATAAATGCATACAAAAAATGACAAATACTATATTTAATGAGCCCATGACTGTTGTTGTAGGCTCCTCACTAGATTAAAAAGAAAAAAGCGAGGGACACTGGAAAAAAATTGGCATACTAAAGGTGTGTATTTCAAGACATGTGTAAGTGTTATCCTTCAGCAGGTGCTTCCGTTATGAATACACATACTGATGGTCATATCAAGGCCTACATCTGTGGCTGTCATTTAGGCCTTGTCAGCTATGGTAATCAATCAATATGATCCATTTAAAATCCTATGTCTAGAATACAACCTTCTTGTATGGCCATCCAAAGATATCAGCATTGATTACAAGTTACAGACAGTTTGGAAATATTTTATTGCTTCAAATTATGATTATTTAAAGCAGTGAAGCATTACTGGCCTCATGTGTATGTTGAAGGGCCATCAAGTATTGTCAACATAAAAGCAACTGCACAAAGTGTATCGGTTTTTTTCCCCCAGCTAACCATATTTGCCTCCAAAGCAGATCCAAGCTGCATATTTTGTCTGCTTTGCTAGTAACACTGAACTTGGTCTGCTTTGCAGGCAAAAACATATGTGAGTAAAAATTTTCACTTGTCACCAATAACACCTGGTGTGTCATTGTCAACACACTGATATTAGAATAAGAGATATGCTTATTAACCCATAAAGCGCTGATTTAAGATAGAGTCAACAGCTTTCCTTGGGACACTTTGCGTGCATTGTGCGCAAAGTGCTCCAAGGAAAGATGTTGACTAAGACTACTTTTTGCTTTAGACTAGGCTTGCTGGTATGAGTGAAAGGTATCTTCATGAGGAAGTTGAATCTTTTAACCATCATATGATGAACCATAATGAAAAACCGACTATAGCAGTGATTAGCACTTAAAGGGTTAAGCTCCTGCCCCAACAGCATCCCTGATTGCCTAGTCTCACGTGGTGAGATATGGCGAGATGCAGGTTGGTACCAATGGGGACAAATGGAATATTACTAATATTTTGGAAATACAGAATACTTATTTAAGGCATGTGGACATTTTTCTTATATATGGCTGGGAAAGTACTAGAAGAATACCAGTTTGGCATTTGTGAACTGAAATTTCTCAAAAAATGCTAATTTTGTGAGAAATGAGCATATGGCCTGTCTGTGACAGTGATGCAACCCGCACGTCCCCCGTGATCGCCAGGCGTCAAACCCGAAGAAAGAAGAATCAGGTAACACTTGAAACCTACACTAGGCACACTATGTTTTAGATTGTAACATAGAATAGACCTTGCATTGGTTGTGTGAAAAACAATCAATGTTGTGACATTTTCTCATGTGAATGTGTCCATTTTATTGGATCCCCTGGGGTCTGCACAATCCCTACATACACTCACTGATAGTGTATTTGTACTTGTTTGAAGTTTGAAGTTTGAATTTTATTAAAGTAAGCAGGTACATCATGATAAGCCCCAGTAACACATGAGAGATGGAAACCCAGCTGGGCTTATAGTACCTCTCAAATAATAAATGCACTCAGAAAGTACATGCATACGCAAGGTAGCCAATGCATATGGAAGTAAATATAAACTGAAATACTATAGGAAAAGCCATTCAACAATGAATAATTACACATGTAGTGTCAAATTATGCTGAGTAATTCCAAGTAGAGTACCATGAATACACAGGAAGTATATCATATACTGTCCCCCCTCCCAAAAAAAAAAAAAAAATTAATACAACTATAATGAAATCAGGATTGCTTTTGGTTATTTTTTTTTAAAAGATGAGTGGACAGTGACTGTTTAATGTTTGCAGAAATATTGTTCCAAATGTGAGGTCCACAGTATTTAATAGTTAAAGAATTACAGGTGTGAGATTGTTCAAAGTTCTGAACATAAATAAAGCTGTTGTATATGTGTTCATATGTTCAAGTTTAAGTATACTCATATGGGCATTTAAGTCAGAATTTGTAATCATGCACATAAATTTTGTATTTTCACAAGTTAATCTAAATTTGAAACATAATTTGCAGGTCATGTTATATTGCAGTACAAAATAAGGATAAGCTAAAGTATAATATAGTTTAGTTAAAGTATTCTTGCAAAGTTTATATCTAATTTTCTTAAAAGTTCCAATAATTTTGCTTGGTTTATTTGACATACTTGATATATGTTGTTTTCAGTTTAGCTTATTATCATCAATCCAAATTGCCACAATTTTACAACCTATTATTTTTTCTAAATAACTATCCTTAACTTTAATTTTTAGATTATCTGGGATGTCAGCAAGCTTTTTTGTACCAAAAGTCATATAATTGGCTTTGTCTAAGTTAACAGATAATTTGTTAGAGTGGAGCCAGTTAAGAACTTTTGCTTGATGAATTAATGTGCTGGAATGTGTATTTTATATCATGACCTATAAAAAGCAAGCTGGTATCATCAACAGAAAGAAGAGTGAAAGATTTCTCACATAAAGTTCCTAAGTCATTGATATACACTAGAAAGAGGAGTGGTCCCAAAATAGATCCTCGAGGAACTCTGCAGGTAATCTCCTGAAATGTAGACTTTTCATTCATAAAATACAGATATTGTTACCTCTTGGTAATGTAACTCCCAAACCAGTCAAGTGCTATACCACGTACACCAAAATGGGACGATTTTGACAAGAGAAACTTGTGATCAACCATATCAAAGGCCTTGGAAAGATCGAGAAAGACACTACCTGTATGATCACCATCGTCCAAGGCCTCTGATATTTTGTTTACAAGATAAGCAATTGCCATCTCAGTACTGTGACCCTTTCTGAATCCAAATGGGAAATTGTACAGAATCATATGTTTTTCTAAATAATCAATGAGCTGAGCATATGCTGCTTTTTCAAAAATTTTGGAAAAGGATAGAATAGAAATAAAGGCGATACTTGGTGAATAACTCAAGATCTCCTTTCTTGAACAAAGGGATGACATCACAGGTACAACACGTAAGGCACATGCCAATGCGTTCCGCACCATGTCACTGTCAGGTGGACCAATTTACAAATGAAACAGATAAAATGATCTGCGTTGACATATGCCTAATTACGCTACCAACGTCAATTGCTGACACCTCCCTTTAAATACCAGAGACTTTCAATAGCCCAACAGTCCCTGATGATGCGCACTAGAGGCAAAACTGGTCAGACTAATTTCTGTCAGCTTTTTCGCTGTCAACAGTCAGGCCCTTGCCTGGTCATTTCACTGGCAGGTATCCATTTTATAGGCATAGCTTCAACAATAACTCAGAAATAAAATTTTGTTAAGTACAAACATTAACATTTTTTGCTCCAGAAGAACATGTACATTTGTGGTTTTGACATCCTCCCCCCTTTCTACAAGTTCATTCTCTGGTGGTTTCCTAGCCAAAATTCACTGCAACAATAGTACACACATACACCTGGTGTCATATGATACTGGTCCAGCACAGCTTAATGACCACCACCTTTGCACCCATTTCACCTGGCATGCAAATGAATTTTAACACCAAGTAGTAAAAATACCCAAATTATAGAGAAATGTGGTAGATTTAAGTCGTATGCAACAAAAAAACAAAAAACAAAAAAACAAAAAAAAAAAACCAGCCATTGTCTGCAGCAACTTTGATGCCAGCAACACACCTGTATGGAAGCAGATGATGTGGCAGTGACACTGCAACACATGGAGACTTAACATGCAAACATCACTAATACCTACTGAAAGGCTTGTGTGTCTGTCAGCATACAGGAAGTGCTGGGATGTACCTGGTTCAGGTGTAAATATTAGCATCTGATAAAAAGTACACTGAATGAACATCAAAGAAGAGAATAAAACAGCTGCACTCAGGGTGATGACACAGACACAGGCAGCTCTTGAACTTCATAAGGTGTATTGACCAGGCCTGGGTATAAAATACACGCTTTCTTCTGACATAAGACTCTCTCTAGTTTTATTGTTCACTGCATGTGTGAGTGCAGCGTCATGTGCAGTGTACTATAATGGTATGCACGCTTCTCCAGTTTATAAATAAATATATATATATAGATCTTTATTTTGAGAGGGTGGCTCAGTTAGTGTAGCAAAACACTAATCTTCCCTGAGGGCCTCTTAAATCAATGAAATACACAGTTAAGTATGTAGGCCTACAATGTACAACAAAGTTACAACAGTGTGAACAGTTATTTGCTTGCTTCACGTAGTGACATCAAATGCTTGGTACTATTTCTCTTAAACAATAACAAGGTAGCAGAACTTCTGACTTCATTTGGCAACTGATTCCATGTTGCTGCACCATCATAACTCAAAGCCCTTTTCGTATACTCAGTTTTGGGGCAAGGAAGGTAGAGATTATCCTTACTAGCTGATCTTGAGTTCACGCTATGAACATCTTTAAGATGTGCAAACATTTCTTTCAAATACTCTGGTGACATGCCATTCAATGCTTTGTGCACAAGGACTAATTTCTTAAATTTTATGCCTTTATTAACATAATTTAAACTGTTTATGAAGATGCATTTAACATGATTAATGCCTGCATCGGAAAATACTAGAACAGTTAATACAGCAGTGCTAACTACGGTAATACGGTGGTTCCTTCTCCAAAAGGCCTTGAATGAAATAGGCAATACGGCAGTACTTCTTCTGAAAGACCTCCTCTACAAAAGACCTCCTCTAATGAAACAGGTAGGACAGCAGTACTTACACCAAAAGACCTCCTCTAGTGAACTATGTAATACAGGGTACCTGCTCCAAAAGACCTCCTTTAATGAAACATGTAATACAGCAGTACCTGCTGTAGAAGACTTCCTCTAATGAACAAGGGAATTGATATAGGACCACTAGCTGCTACAAAAGACCTCCTCTTATCAAAGAATGCATACATTTTTAAGATTATTTATACACCCTCATGATTCAAGAGTCTATTTCTCTTATAAATTTATCCATATTTGAAGACCACCAGCATTATGAAATCTCTGTTTGCTGACACTAGGGGCAAATTAATTAGCATTGCTTTCATGAGGGCACCCATGTTAAATTACTATGAAAAATGTCCAAATGAAGCAAACTGACAAAAATATGGCTCTTTGACACATGTATCACTTGCAATTATTCAAATCAAGTTTTTTTTGTTTTTGTTTTTGTTTGTTTGTTTTTTTGTTTTTTGTTTTTTGTTTTTTTTTTTTTTTTGTTTTTTTTTTTTGTTTTTTTTTTGTGTTTTATTTTGTTTTTTGTTTGTTTTGTTTTCTGGAGTACTAAATTACCATAAGGTTATGTGAACGGCACAATTAAGCTGTTTGAAGCTGCAATATTCTAACAATATTTCATTCCATTTCAAGATACTTAATTTCAAAATTTTACTGTACAAAACAGAAAAAAATACACACACTTTGAGCAAATGGCACAGTTAGAAATACCAAAAAGGTAATAACAGCTTTAAGGATGGAAGTTCTTTGCTTAGCCACAGGGACACCGTCTTTAAAGCTTTTCACAATGGAAGCTGGAAGTCAGAGAAACAAAAGATCAAACAATTTATAGCAAAACTGTCATAGTATCTGAAAACAAGAAAACTTTTCAGTTTATCCAGTATTATGCTGTGAATATCTATATACATGTATTATGTCAGAGCACACTTTAAAAGATTGACATGCAGTCAATTTGTGTAAGAACTTAAAATATCATTCAGTTTATAAAATGTCAAAATGTTTTCAGATTTCAGTAATTTAATATTGTAATGATGGACCAGTGTGAGCATTGCATTTGTCACATTATAAAATTTGGACAGATTTCTTTCCAACAGCAGGATAAAATATGGAAATTGACGTTGATCGAGATTATGGAAAATTTGATCAATATTGTAATGTAAATGTTCTGTATACAATGTCAAGACAAAAATTGTAGATGATGCATTTAATTTTCTTTCTCATAAATACATACATGTCATGGGTATGAGGTTTCATTGTGTATTTATTTCTCTTGATTTGTAACCATAAAATGTGTTTTGTTTAGACGGATGTTTCTCCCCTCTTCGCCTCTCTTGTCCTGTCCCTATCCCATCCCATCCCATAAGATATATGGGAATTGGCGGTGACTGAATTCACCACAAAATATGATCAATGTTAAAACATAAATATTCTGTATGCAATATGTCAAGACAAAATGTGGATGATGCATTAAATTTTCTCTCTCATTAATATGTCATGAGTATGGCCAGGCCTTTTGACATTTAATCTTATTTGGGGATATCACTAAATCATTTAGCAATATAGCTAAATCATATGTCAATATTGCCAAATCATTTAGCCATATATTGGTAAATATTTAGTGATATTGCTAAATATAAACATATTATTAGTTCTAAATAACGATCCTTAACTTTAATTTTAAGATTATCTGAGATGTCAGCAAGCTTTTTTGTACCAAAAAGTCGTATATATATATATATATATATATATATATATATATATATATATATATATATATATATATATTATATATGAATTACTTTTGCTCCCTTTAGAAGAACAGGAAATTTGCCTATAATAAAAAACTGATTTATAATGTGGCTCATTGGCTCAAAGATTTCATTGCAGTTTACGGATGGTCTCATCGGGTTTGCTGCTTTATTTTCATTTAGTCTGTTGTTCTTTTAGGGTATTTTATCGCTAAAAATTGGATACATAGATATAGAGTTTATGACTGGATCAGTGACTGAATGATAATACAATGTACTGGCAAAAATTGAAACTTTCGGAAGAAAAAATACAACTTAATTGTACCAAAATGAGACTTGTTCCTATTACATAGGAGATTTCTATAACATTGTATCACATGATGCATAAGACAAAAGTCAGTACCCAAATCAGTTGGTTCACATGATGATGATTATGTTCCCACCATTATCTTCAGTTTTATAAATACATTACAGTTTATGGCGGCTAAAATCCAACAACTTTGCAGTTGTCACAGCTAAAATCCACAACTTAGCAGTTGTCTAATAAATTTTATCATAAGACAATAGTGATGATAAATTACACACATAATGACTAATATCAAATGATAACACAAAACATTGGGTAATTGTAACACAGACACACCTGCTATATATGTCAGATATAGGACCACCTCACCTATTAAAATATGATGAAGGACATGATTACATTATCATTATAGCAAATGCCACACAGATCAATTAAATTACAATGCAGACATAATTATGAAAGCACAAGTAGAAAATAATGTTAGTACTGTACATGGGGGGGGGGGGGGAATACCATGACTAATGCACATCACATCATCTGGATAACTATAAGTTATCAATGTGTCCACCGGATGTATTTGATTCCATATCATGTGAACATTGTATCATTTTTCTGAAGAAAATAAATCTTTTATTGCTGGAGCCCAAATCGGAAACTGAAAAATTTAAGTACAAGCACATATACTGATCAACAATGATACAAATATAGATGTTTATAGTGAAAGCTGTTAGTTGATATCACTGCAGTGGCAAATTGTCTCCCCCCCCCCCCCAAACAGCAGCATAATTAACTGTCCTAAAATACCACATTAATTACAATTTCCAGGTCAACATTAATGTGACAGAATGGGAGTTCAAAAATATAAACTCTTACTGCACAGAGTACACGTACCAGAAAAAAAAAAGGAATTAAATATAGGCCTACTCATACAATTATTTTTTTTGCACACACACTCACATTTTTCTTTGTTCAGCAGTGGTTCCTTTCTTGTGAATGGCATGTATTTTTCATACTATCCAGAGACATATGATCATCAAGGAAATCCAGTATCACTCACTTGCCTTCACACATTGGTGATATCAGATCTGTCCTGATAACAGTGAACTACATGACCAGCCATTTAATCATCTCCATTTACACTTAAGTTGAACAACAAAAATTGCCAGCCAAGTTTTCAATGTGGCACCTCTTAGTCTGCAGCACTGCATTAAGCCATCGAATTATCACATAAAATATAGTGTTGCACTTGAGAATATTATTTATCCATGCACGTGTTGATGACACTGTAAATGTTCTTATTTTTTGCTTATATAAGTTTCCATGGTATTTGCATTTCAGACATTTGGCTGAAGTTTTCCTAATTTGGATATATTTGCTGTTGAACATATACTATTATTTCATTGTGTTAATTTTCAGGCAAAGTATGCAAAAATGAAAAATAGTGGAATTAGGTGAATTTACAATACTTTTCCCTGTCCCCTATAATGGGTGTGTGGTTCATTATTTCATGCAAAAAATAACAAAGAACATCTCTCTCTCTCTCTCTCTCTCTCTCTCTCTCTCTCTCTCTCTCTCTCTCTCTCTCTCTCTCTCTCTCTCTCTCTCTCTCTCTCTCTCTCTCTCTCTCTCTCTCTCTCTCTCTCTCCTCTCTCTCTCTCTCTCTCTCCTCTCTCTCTCCTCTCTCTCTCTCTCTCTCTCTCTCTCTCTCTCTCTCTCTCTCTCTCTCTCTCTCTCTCTCTTCTCTTCTTCTTTCTTTTTCTCCTGGTGCATTGACTCAGGTCCCAGGACCCGCAAAAAAATTATGTTTATACCCGTGACCTGGGTACCCATGGCAAAAACCCTTACTGAAATGATACACAGAAACATATTTCAAGTGTGTGTGTCAACACACACTTTTCTGTTTTTCCTAGCATTCTTTCCTTCTTTCTTCTTTACCAGTGAATTTGTCCGACACTGTTATACATAGGAACTCCAAACTTGCCATGATTGTACCTCCATTCAAGGAGTTGGGCCTTTTTATGCAGAGGAATGAAGATGTTTGAAATTATGCAACTTAGGGGCATTTGAAATTTTAAATGTTGAATACCTTTAAAAGTATAATAGATAGAGATGTCATTCCAACTTTTACTAGGGGGGTTATTGACCATTGTGCATCTGAGGAATTTGAAACAAACAAGTTGTAGCAATAAATTATGCTAATTAGCAGCATTTGAAACTTTAAATTTTCAATAGTTTCAAAACTATTATAGATAGAGATGTCATTTCAACTTCTACGAGGGGGTTATTGACCATTGCGCATGGAATAAATCTAAAACAAAAAGTTGTAGCAATTTAACTTATGCTAATTAGCAGTGTTCAAAATGTTCAATCTTGAATATTTTCAACACTATAACTAGAAAAGATGATTTGCTGTATAGCAAATCAGTGTGTGTGTCTTCAAAACATATTGGTATGGCAATGTACAACTATTCCACGGCACAGGAGAAGAAGTTGAAATGGTATCTCTGTCTGTTATGGCCTTGAAGATATTCAAGTTTTAAAATTTCAAATGTTGCTAATTAGCATAATCTAAATTGCTACAACTTTTGTTTCAGATTCATTAACATGCGGGGGGGGGGGGGGGGGTAAAACAATGGAACCCTTACTCAAGAGTGCCATAGCTGACCAGTTCTGTAGGTGAATTAATTAGTTTTTTTCACATTTTCGGAGACTGAGAGTGGTATAAGCATAGCATCAATATATAATTTGCCAGAATGTGGCATTTTTCAGATTCCTTCTCCAACCTCTGCAGAGAAACAATAGTTTTGAAAGCCCTCAGGTTTGAATACATGCACAGTCACAGACTTAGCTATTTACATGGTGTCTACACTTTCTTTCTTTCTTTCTTTCTTTCTTTCTTTCTTTCTTTCTTTCTTTCTTTCTTTCTTTCTTTCTTTCTTTCTTCCTTCCTTCCTTCCTTTCTTTCTATTTTTCTTCCTTCTTTCCTTCCTTCCTTCCTTCCTTTCATTACCAGCAAATTGGTCCGACACTTTTCTCGGACACTATTACACAAAGAAACTCCAAACTTGGCATGATTGTACCTCCATACAAGGAGTTTGACTGTTTTATATAGAGGAATGAAGATGTTTAAAATTATGCAAATTAGGGGCATTTGAAATTTTAAATCTTGAATATCTTCAAAATATCTTCAAAAGTATAAAAGATAGAGATGTCATTCCAACTTCTACTAGGTGGTTATTGACCAGTTCACATCTAATGAATTTAAAACAAAAGTTGTAGCAATTTAAATTATGCTAATTAGCAGCATTCGAAATTTTCAATCTTAAATATCTTCAACACTATAATAGATAGAGATGTCATTCCAATTTCTACTAGGGGGTTGTTGACACACCTATTGAATTAAAAATAAAAGTTGTAGCAATTTAAATTATGCTAAATAGCACAATTAGAAATTTTAAATATTAAATAACTTCAAAGCTATAATAGATAGAGATGCCATTCCAACTTCTACTCCTGTGTTATGGAATAGTTGTACATTACCATACCAATATGCATTGAAGACACACACACTGATCAATATGCTATGCAGCAAATCATCTGCCCTAGTTGCAATCTTGTATTTCTTCTGTTCTTTTTTCTTTATGTGATAAAAGAACAAACACAGTTATGTATTAAATGTAGTTATACTTCCCCCTGGACTAAATATTATATACACATTGTATATGGATATACTCCGGTACTTATATGTGCATATCCATCAATACTACCCAAAGGTGCTGACCCTCTCTGGAGTGGGCACCTCCCTACAGTGGACACATTTTCCCAGTTTCTAGGGTGTCTGGACTGTTCAGAGGCTTTACTGTATAAATAGACCTTAGAATTGTGAGAATATATGAGTGAAAATTTTGATGATATGCAAGTTTTAAAATGTGAAACGCCTCTAATTAACATGATTTTAGACGTTACAGGTTTATATTCTTCATTAGATGCACCATACTCATAATATTTACCAGCAGCAGTTGGAAATACACTTCTGTTATACTGTTCCAGATATCCAAGATTTCAAGTTTGAAATACTCTCAATATTCAAAGAAGAAAAAGTATGCATAACAGGGCATGCATATTGACTTGCATATATAGGTACAGTGAAAACTCATTAAAATGACACCATCTGTTCCCTTAGAAATGTGTCAGAAAACTGAATAGCTAAGATAAATGAATCAAACAACAAAGAAAATGAACTTTTGTGATTCAAAACTTGAGTCATTATAATGAATATGTCAGATATCTGACTGTCATTATAATGAGGTTTCACTTTATTTCAAAGGTATTACAGAGGTGTCAATCCAACTTCAATTTTTAGGTTTGTAGTATGGGTGTATCCAATAAAATGAAAGTGGAAAACATAAAATTTTAATTTGCAAATTAGGCTTCTGAAATTAAAGTGTTGAATATTTTCAAATGTATTCTACACAGACGTATCAATGGCAACTTCAATTCATTGACACACTTTGAATATTTTAATATTCACCCTTTCAAAACTACTAAAGATGAAGGGGAAATTTCAATTCAAAGGATTGTGTTCAAGGTACATTTATTATTTAATAATAATTTAAAACATATTGAATTTTGCTAACAATTGTTGAGGCACACAGATAGATTTGCTCACATGCAAATCTTATATTCCTAGTTTGCTACTTACTCCAGTATCACTGATTCAATGAAATCAAAGGGTATTTGATCATCAGTATCAAGAAGTGATAGCACTTGTTTGACCTCCTGCACACAAAGCCTGAGTGGTGGCTGCTTACACAAAGCAAATACACAAGTCTCAATACAATGCATGAGTACAAGACAGATGGGGGCAGCCAAGTGGAGAAATATCAATTACAGATAAAATCTATTGGTATATAAACTGGTGTTGATTACTTCTTTTGTCATGTTACATTTGATAATGTAACTATCCAAGCACGTTATACAAGGCTGCCGGACAACCAGTCATGCATATGATAACCACAAACACACAGAAGTGCCACTCATCAGCCTGTCAAAGTAGACAATCGCTGCACTGCATGTGTAACAAGACTTCCCACTTGATAAAGTGACCAACTTCTGTAAGATATTGTACTTCCATTATACATATCCCATGTATAGGCACATGATATATCTTTCATAAAAGAAGATTAAAATAGTTTATCTATGAAGGAACATGATTTACTTTGTGGAGTTTATTTGACTATGGGAAGAACTTAATTGTTTGGTGTCAATGTTTTTACCTCTCTTTTCATGTGCACTATGTGCACTATTCTTGGTTATTACAGTGCATGTGGCCAATATTAGTTGGCCTAACACTATGTGCACTATTCTTGGTTATTACAGTGCATGTGGGCAATATTAGTTGGCCTAACACTATGTGCACTATTCTTGGTTATTACAGTGCATGTGGGCAATATTAGTTGGCCTAACACTATGTGCACTATTCTTGGTTATTACAGTGCATGTGGGCAATATTAGTTGGCCTAACACTATGTGCACTATTCTTGGTTATTACAGTGCATGTGGGCAATATTAGTTGGCCTAACACTATGTGCACTATTCTTGGTTATTACAGTGCATGTGGGCAATATTAGTTGGCCTAACACTGAAATGCCAGAATCAGAAGCAATCCTGAACAACAAACCATTAGTGATCTGGGGACTGGAGCTGACTTGACCTCAGGACAAATATAATGGCATTTCTCCCAAACAGTTATTCTGTATATTTACCCACCTGTCCTTAAACTTGCTCCTGTCTGTGAGCTCATTTCCAATAAATGTTGACAGTAGACCCATACCACAGATCTGTTTATTGACAAAGGTAACCCTATCCATGCCAGACAGCAACTTTTCTCTGTGTCAGTTGCTGACTGATGACAACCCTTTTTGGTCAGTCTAGGAAAAAACTGTAAAAAAGGGTAATATTTCAAATTAATTAAATAGAAGAAATATTACAGCATCATTAATGCATAGGTCAGCAACTGGTTTATGTTGTAAAGTCCATATGCTCTAAAATTTAGACTGGGTAAGTTGTTGCAGCAGTCTAGACTTAACACCTTCCTGCTTTCATACTGCATGAAACCATTAGTATGTAAAATGTCATGGACTGCAATTTGTCTGCTTCTATTTGTTCACCATCAGAAAACATTTTAAAACGAAAATAATGAGTCCTATTAAGAAAGCATGCCTTAAGTCAAGAGCTTTCATTGGCAATTAAGGGTTGTGCACGATGTGGCCAACCCTTTACTGCCAAGGAATAGGCTGCTGATGCTGTCCTATTCTGGCCAGGACAGGGTTAATCCACCATGATTGGTTGCAGCTCCTACCTTTCCCAGCTGGTACACTTTTTGGTGAGGGGAACCCTGCTACCAGTCTCACCCCTTCCAATAGTATTACCTTTCAAATTAAACTTGTCCTTAATTTGATGATTTCCACATGGGTTTTGCATTACAAGTGTTTGGTTTTGTGTCCCTGTGGATTCAGAAGTGGATAAGCTTTGGCACAGAGGTCCAGGAATGACCGCCATTGACTGAATCCCAGTCACATCAGGAACTTCTCTCCCTGCATCAGGGAATATGTCTGCATTTTTTAAAGAAGTTATAATGAAAAAAGACAACAACTTGATATGCTCCCATGAGAGTGTACCACTCACATAAAAATATCAGCTCAATCTGCAGAATAAGGGAACCTACAAAAGTTGTAGGTGCAATCACTACAGATGCTCTCATAAAAAATGTGATGAAAAATATGACTGCCAACTATATGGAAAGCAATTTTAGCATTTATTCCATAATTGTACATATGTGAAAATCTTAAACACAGGTAAGAATAATTTATTTCACATATGTAAAAAGATTTACACATATGTGAAATTCTTTTATGCATATGTAAATTAAAAATGTGATCAATTGCAACATTTACACTTATGTGTGATTATTTTTAACACAAGGGAAAAATTATCATTTTACATAATTATGTAAAATTCTGTCACACATATGTGAAATAAAAATATAATTGTACATATGTGTAAAACTATTTAACATACAAATCTTTTGCACATATGTTAAAATATTTTCAGTTATTGTACATAATTATGTGAAATTAATTACACATATATGTGAGAAAGATTTTCACATTTGTATAATCATGGAATAAATGATAAAATGAATTACCACAGCCATTGCCTTACATGCTAGTAGACACTGGAATTTTGAAGAAAACAGAGCAATGGTATAGACTAAGCATATATTGATTCAGTTGATGCATTGATTTCTAATTTATTAATTTTCATGCTTTCTCTGTCTTTTTTTTTTTTTTTTCTTATTTTTTGTTTGTCTATTTTTTCTTTGCATTCAAATGGAACGGAAGGATAAAATGGAGTCAATACAAGTGTCATATTTAGCGAGAAAAGTATTACAATTGTTGTTATTGATGCCTTCAAACAGTTAATGTCTTCCAATTTATACAGAATAGTTTATCATAGCAGTAAATAAGGCAAAATATGACAAAAAGCATGATGTAGAGAACATGTCACCAGATTGTTAGTGGCCTACACTGCATCCCTTTCAAAGAAGAGATATCCATATCCCATGTGTGTGCACTTCTAGAACAACATCATGACAGTTAATGACCTGAGATGAATGTATGAAGGTCAAAGTGAGAGGCAGTCCTTTGGTGTGTATCTTAAGTGATGAAAAATTGTGATGGAATGACTTCATTGCACATTTGAAAGCAACTGCTGTAAGTGTGAAATAATACAAGTGTCCACAACAGCATATCAATCTGTAATAGGAACCTTGTCCCACTTCTGCTGACACCCTGTGAGGCCATGTGTCAGTAATCCTCTGGCAAACCACACACGCATGAGCAAGTGGGATTGTAGCATTGTGCTTGGAATGTTGTCAGAAAAGTGAAAGTAAACCAATTGTTTGCTTCACACATCTATTGATTTTTGCTCTGGCTGAAGCTTGTACATCAATAAATCTATGCGTTTTGACACCTGCTTAATGTTGCATCTCTGTAATATGGTCAGTTGTGTATGACTTTGTAAGTAATTCCCCTAAAATGCTAATACATACACCTGACAAAGTTATGCTGACACAAATAACAAAGGTAGTGCTTGAGTCAATATGGTGATAAATGTTACCAAGGAAACTACATACACAGTAAATATGAGTATATCACTCTTCCCTTGTAAGACAAACCTTTCAGAGAATTACACTTTGTACATGTGCAGGTTGGGGTTACCAGGAAGATTGAACATGGAACTGAAACACTTTGACACAACTCTGTCATTGCCTGATATAATATTGTTAACATGCACAAAGTGGTAACAAATACATGGTAAATGATCACATGATTAATGGTCAAATAAAACCAAACAACAAAACAGCACACCTTTTGCCTAAATTCACTAAATGGTAGGTTTAAAAAATGTATGTTTTAAAGGGCAGTATACTTTTTTCGGTACACTTATACATGCACCAAATAGCAATCTTTGTAGCACACATTTAAGTGACAAAAGTTGTCGTATCATACTGCGACATGTGTCACTTGAAGCATTCAACAAAATAAACATATCTGTTCATGTTACTGCTCAAATGCATCAAAAGTTTAGACACTTTAAATTAGCTATAGATGGACTTCATTATAATTTAAAATATGTATTCAAGTTGTTATGTACACCATGCTCTGGATCAGCCTGTCTTTGTATGTTTGCTTTTGTTTTAATGGATTCTACATTATCATTTTCTTTTGTTCATAGTAGTTTACGTCATTTTTTTACTTTGATGGAGCAAGGTGTGAAACTATGGATGGCCAATTGTGTAGTATGTAGGCAATAAAGATAGTTGATTGTGGTTTCTTGAAGGTTATATTTACTGAGGTGCTTTAGTAGCATTATAACTTTATAACTTGACTCCACACAAATACATGTACACTGCTACATGTCAAGTCCCAACTCCACACAAAAGTGTTATCTCAAAGGATAGGTGTTCTTTAAAGAATTCGGCATTTGATTCCAAAAGATGTTGCAGTCCAACTTTTTAATGCATTGGTCCTACCACACATGGACTTTTGTTGTACTGTTTGGGGTCGTCCTTCCAATTCAATTTATACAGAACGTATTACCAAATTACAGAAGCGGGTGGCACATATAACTCTCCAGTGCAGCATTTTAGATTTTTTCCAGCCAGGAGCTTTTTAAAAAATCAAAATGAATGCCTTTATATGAGCGAGTGAGCTTTAAAAGAAGTGTACTAATGTACAAATGTCTAAATGGTTTGGTGCCACCATATCTATGTAACTTTAGGTCACTCTCACAGCAACACACTTACAGTACAAGAAGTGCTGGTCGGAACAATGTAATTACCACCAAAGCAAGGCTCACAAACTACACTCACAGTTTTAGGTATGATGGTGAAAGGCTTTGGAATGCCCTTCCCTGCACTGATGTTCGCTCAGCAAAATCTGTTGAAACATTCAAATCTCTATACTGTAAGATGTACCTGCACAACTTTTAATCAAAATGTGGTTTGATACATTATGCTTGTTGTCATTGGCATAATGGAAACAGGCAATTGCTGGATGTTGATGGGACAGTTTTTATATTCATTTATTTAATGTTTTTACTGTACTTTGTAAACATTGCTATATCTTTTGTATAAATTCTCTCATGGCTGGGCCATGATGAGAACTAGCGGGTATCCCCTAACCATGTATTACCCAGGATAAATAAAAGGATCTATCAATAAATACGAATGTACTGTTGCGTCAAATCTCAACTTGATGCATGCAAAGACAAATACATGTATGCTGTTGCATGTCAAAATTCCAACTCCACACAAATACAAATGTACACTGCAGCATTTCAAATGGATGCAGAATCCCCTAGTTACATCAGGGCCACTGGTTACTTGTTTAAATTCTTGTCACTTTACACATATGCATATGTGTAGGCCTATTCTTCAAATAAGTAAGCACAGTACATTCATGGAGTATATACTGCAGAGAAGCTATAAGACCATTTTTCTTTCCACCTTCCTCCTTTCTCTCCCTCCCTTGTTCTTTCTTTCATTCTCTCTTTCTTGAGGTAAATCATAATTTTTATGTTGAAAATTTTGTCAACAACTAGCATAAAGCTACTCACACCACATTAATAGTAGCATTGGAATTATCCACACTTGTTGGTGTGGTTATCAGTGTTTTGTTAAGATGACATCAAAGCAGATGAAGGCAGGTAAAAATACCTATACATACACATTGTACAAAATTGAAGCAGGCTACTCAGGTTTAATGTGATATGGCCTAACAACTATTTCTGTTTTGATAGCTATCATAAACGAGTTTGGAAGGATTTCCATATTTATGCATGTTCTTCCCATATATGATCTAGAACAAAATAGTCATGAGACACATTGATGAGAACAAATTTATGTCATACTTGAACCAAGGCACAAAATATTTCCTTTGCTGGAACACTCCGCATCACTGTTTTTCCATCAAGAGAATGAAAATAAGTGGATCCTCTCTCTTTTTAGTTGGAGTTTATAATATTCAGAATGCACAAAGAGCCAAAATTGATATTATGTTTAACATATATGATGACTGAGACACAGTTTTGGTGCTTATTACTAAACATACATGGATTGACCTCTGATGGTAATGGTACTCAAGTTAGCACCTTTTTCTTTGACCATGTTTACTGTAACTATTCAAAATAAACACAACTATGTTTTTGACTCTCTCTCCAATATCTGAATAAGAAACAACAAATTTCAAAAGCACTCAGGTTAGTAATGAACAGACACAGACTTAGCTGTAAAACATGATTCTTCTCTTTTTCCTTTTCTATGTTTTTGACTGTCTATTTAAAACACTGTGTACATGTAATTAAATTCATAAAGTCATTTTCACTTGACTGTCATGATGTACACAATCCAATAATGTTCAAAATGCCTTTGGTTTTGTTCATCAATACAAAACAATCATGTGCTCTTGTGGTCTGCACTTTTGCTGCCCCTGGGAAGAATATAAACAAAGTCACGGAAACTTGCGTCTTTTTGGGTCCCATTTCCAAACAAGCTTACACTTGTTTCCTGTCTGTATTAATATATGTAAGTACTTTTTGACCTATTTTTGGTAAAATTCAACATGGTGGGGGGGGGATATTTTTTGTTTGTTTTCTGTCCGTGATGTCATTGTTTTATGGATTTTTTTCCTCAAAAAGTAAAATGTTTTCTTGGAACTTAAAGGAATGCATTATTAATTAAATTTGTCCTAAAAAATAAATATTTGTTTTAATATAAAACGACACATTTCAGGCCTGATTTACCCATGGTCTACCTTTGCATATAGGCCTATCAATAGGCAGCTTAGCCTGGCTCAGTCACTTTTCCTGTGGTGCCTGCACCATTGATTTCCTCCAACAGGTTCAATGGGATGGAGTGTTACGGACCAAACAATGGAGAAGAAACTGCTGCTGCTGCAGGGTCACTGCTTGGTGCTTTTCCAGACTTGACGCTTCCATCATTTTCATGATTTCCCCGTTTGTATCTCAGTCTGTTCCACGGTGTGGCCATTTAACCTCCAGAGCAGAATGTAAGACCACTGGAGACTGAGATCCAGTTATAATGGCAAGATTGGTGGCCTGAGAATTGTATCTTGATGTTGCATGAGTATGCCAGACAATAAAGTGATAAAATACAATTATAAAGCATTGATAGTGGTGGGCAGATAGTGCCACACTTTAATTTTGATGGATGAAGTCATTAATGGCTCAGTTATTCTGAGCTGTGGCCATCATAAATATACAGATCTATGTTCTACTCATGCCTTGAATTCGCAACAACAGGTTCCGTTCCAGTCATTTACAGATATTATTCCATCCTCCACAAAATTTCAAATTATGTACCAATTTAGATTAGTGAACTAAGAATCGGCATCATCATCAACAATAAGAAAATGAAAGATTGTATAATATATTATTATTATTATTATTATTATTATTATCATTATTATTATTATTATTAATGATTAATAATAATGATGCATGTGCAGTAAAAAACCTCCCCAAACATCTAAACATCTACGTATGTGTAACATCTTTCTTGGTGCAGGGTGTTCAGCTTAAGGAGGTTTCGCTGTAAACTGTTTTAGAATTAACCTGTTCCATTCAACTCAAAAAGTATACCTTACATACTAAAAAGTTCATATAAAACTAACAAGTTTGTTTAAGGTCAGTGTTTCTTGCATTGCCTGATAGTTTATGCTCCAGCTGAACAGATTGTGACAGTGCCTTGTTAAGCAATATACAAGACCTACTGACTTGATTAATGGATGATGGATGAGTATTTGAATGTGTTTCTTCAACAATGGAGCAAAATATCATGATGGTGAAAGACAAAAATACCATTTAGTTACCTGAAACACACATGATAAATATCATCTTGATTCAAATGTGAAGTAATAGTACCCCAAGTAAACAAAAAAGTGACGTGAGAATGCATGAAGACAGTATCACTTCTCAATTACAAGTAACACAATTTATTTTAAAAACAGAAAATCCATTTTTCTGTTTTTTGGCTTAATTTACGGAAATTGGGAACCTGTTGCTGCGAATTCAGGATCCTGATACCTGTTAATTCTACAAATCTACATTTTGTATGAGTGGAACCACTCATTCTGTACAAAACCTTGGAAAAAAGGTCCCAACTGAGTGGAACCACTCACTTTGGACCTGCTGCACAATGCCGTCGATGAGTGGGACCACTCATTCGGTACAAAATATCCAAAATGAGGCCCAAATGAGGGGAACCACTCACTGAGACAAGCTACATCAAGGCTTTGGTGAGTGGAAACACTCGGCTACCTGGCACAAGAAATTCGAAGCGGGGCCCACACGAGGGAAAACACTCATCTGGGCCTTGTGTGGCTGCATGAAAGCTTAAGGTGACCGGTGAGTGGAGACACTCAGTTGATCCCGAATCATGCCAAAAGGAGGGAAAACACTCACTTGAAAGACCAGAGCTGTTTGTTTAAATCCTACTTGAGTGAAACCACTCATACTTTTCAAGATGCCGTGAATAATTGAGGAAATTAATAAAGTGATATTCTAAAAGATTTTTTTTTTCTTTTATGTTGAACGTGTGACTGATACCTCTCATACAAAAACAGAGTTCGTATTTTGAGCCCTGGATTTTGAGTTTTAGAAGCGTTCGTCGTGAGCATATCATCAGTTGGTGGGTCTGGACAATGGGGTCCCGGTAATGCAAAACTTTAAAATACCCATTCCGGTATATTGCAAGTTCATCAAATCATGGCGCTGGAAAAGGATACAGGGACAACTTGGGACAATTCTCGAGTTACATCAAAATCACCGCCATTGATTCAGATTGGATTTTCATGCCTCGCTAGCCCTGTGATGTTCAATACACACATTCAATGCTGATAGTGAGACGCATGCATCGTACGTCCTGTGACCTACTTTGGCCCGTAGTCTATGCAGGCATAGTCATCTTCTGCGTCGTGGTAGGGTCCATTAGAACCCTTGAAAAAATGCCTGATCATTAAAGCCAAAGTTGTATACTTTCATGAGTGAATGTTTACTTTCTTACATGGCCCGACACATGGATAACTACAGTACACGCCAAATCTTTCTTCCGTGTGATACACCCAAGTTTGTTTGGGAATCCTCGACACAGGGCAAACTATACAGGGGCGGATGCAGGATTTCCGGAAAGGGGGATCAGTGACTTAAACAAAGCACAAAACGCGAGTATGAAAGTGACAAAGGCCACAGCGGGGTGGAGGGGGGGGGGGGGAATTAAAAAAAATTGATGCTCTGAGATGCATTTTCCTGGCATTTGAGACTGTATTTTAATGGGATAATTTGATTTCTCTGAGACACAAAATTCACCACATTTGGCCTCCCTGCTGCTGGGAGGGGTGGATAAGCATACACATTTCACTTCATGGCATTTGTTATACGTAACAATAATAGTTCTTACCTTTTGTCCATCCATAGTTTTTTGGGACCTTATCTGTTCAAGTTTTGGCTTCTTTATAAGAAAACGATCCATATTTATTGCAAATACCAATTATATTAAGCCCAACATTAAAGTAAGCAAACATGTCACTGTGTGGATTAGATCATTACGTGTCAAAGTTAGGTCATGACTCCATTCACATGCATCATTCACAAGAGCAAGCACCGGTGGCCGCAGGGAGTATCTGGGCCGAATGACACTAACTGACACTTGCATTTAAAATTTGACCAAGCCCAGGACACTGGCCTGGAAGTCAAGTGCTGCATCCATCTCCACATCTGGAAGTAGTTTCACATGTAACTGCCTCTCTGGGTTACCTCTGCAGCACTTTCAAAGTGATTGTATTGCTGGGTTGTACGATTTCCTGATCTCAGTGTGCAACTAAAACTGAATATATAAGCCTATGTACTTCTTTCTGGTATTGTTAATGAGTCCCACGTCGTTTATCGTCTCTGTCTCCCTTTTCTCTTTTTTTTTTTTTTTTTGACCCCCCCTTTGGGGGAGGGGGGGGGTGTCCAGGACCCGTCTGACTCCCCTCTAAATTTGCCCCTGCTATAGACTTTTGATCGCCAAAAACTCTTACATGATTGCATTTGTCTCCTGGTGTTTAAAATATGCTTTTCAGCAAAATTGCCCTGAATTGGGTCAAACTCATCATGTTCTTTCCATTCAAAAACTGTTGGAAAGCCCTTGTCAGAAGACGAGAACACATGAAAGCCCTTTCTTTACTACGCAAAGTCTGTGGTGTACAAAAGTGTCATTAAAAACGTAGCAAAGTGCATGTATTTAACCTCTGTCAAATACGACTGCACAGGACCAGCATTCCCATATTTTCCATTCAAGACTACAGTCCATTTGGGCTCCAATTGGCCCCCCTACTCAGGTTTGTGTTCAGCTTATTATGTGTGATACGTAAAGTCATTATCTCTGCACCCTTCATGAGGTTTCTTTCACCCATACCCCGCAATAAAAAAATTCAAATGATCTGGGGTTTTTGTTTGTTTTTGTTTGTTTGTTTATTTATTTTTATTTTTTGTTTTTGTTTTTTTTGTTTTTGTTTTTTTCATAAAAACTACTTAACAGGTTCCGCAGTGGGATGCAGGAAAACACCCAAGACATATCTGATATTTAAAGTGTGTGTGTCAACACACTCTTTCTTTCTTTCTTTCTTTCTTTCTTTCTTTCTTTCTTTCTTTCTTTCTTTCTTTCTTTCTTTCTTTCTTTCTTTCTTTCTTTCTTTCTTTCTTTCTTTCTTTCTTTCTTTCTTTCCTTCTTTCTTTCCTTCCTTCCTTCCTTCTTCTTTCTTTCTTTATTTCTTTCTTTCTCTCTCTATTTCTCTCTCTCTCTCTCTCTCTCTCTCTCTCTCTCTCTCTCTCTCTCTCTCTCTTTCTTCTTTACCAGTGAATTTGTCCATCACTTTTCTCTGACACTATTTCTATTTTACATAGAAACTCCAAACTTGGCAGGATTGTACTTTCATACAAGGAGTTTGACCTTTTTATTCACAGGAATGAAGATGTTTAAAATTATGCAAATAAGGGGCATTTGAAATTTTAAATCTTGAATATCTTCAAAAGTATGATAGATAGCGATGTCATTCCAACTTCTTTACCATTGCGCATATCTTGAATGTAAAACAAAAATTGTAGCAATTTAAATTATGCTAATCAGCAGCATTTTAAATTTTCAAACTTAAATATCTTCAGAACTTTTATAGATAGAGATGTCATTTCAACTTCTATTAGGGGGTTGCTGAGCATTGCGCATGTAATTAATTAAAAACAAAAGTTGTGGCAATTTAAATTATGCTAAGTAGCACCATTAGAAATTTTCAATCGGGAATAACTTCAAAGCTATAATTGATACAGATGCCATTCCAACTTCTACTCCTGTGTTATGGAATAGTTGTACAATGCCATACCAATATGCTTTGAAGACACACACACACTGATTTGCTATGCAGCAAATCATCTTTTCTAGTTTTGGACATTTTCATCCAGTCCACAGATATAAATGAGAAATACTGACTATATGGCTGTAGCCAAATTTTTAAACATTTACCCAGGATAAACAATTGAGAACAAACCAGCAAAACGTTTTGGCTATGAGGTATGGCGCTCATCAGGGAGTGTTATAAGCTGTGTCAAAATGTGAAGCATGACAGTTTATAAAATGTTTGCCACCATGTGATCAAATCAGCTGGCAACGCAACCTCCACTGCTGGGGTGGGGGTTAATGACCAAAGGACCCCCCCCCCCCCCGTGAGATAATAATTCCTGATGCAGATTTCTTGAATTCATTCCCCACCTCCAGCGCATACTATAAATCACAAAAGTGTGTATTCGCTTTGTGATATGTGTCAGATAGAAGAAATAAGCAGTTATCAGGTCAATTTTAAGTTATTTCCAATTCAACTCTATCTGGCATTGTTATACAATAGTCCCTCTATAGCTATAGCCAGACAGAAATGATTACCTACCACTTCAACAAAAAAAAGGGACATATGGTCCATCGTGACAGGTCAATTAGCATGGAAAGCAAAAGACTTCGAAATTTTTAAGACAGGTCTCTTATGAGAGGGTGGTCCCACACATCAGACAGAGGTCTTTTGACAGGGGCTAGTGTAAACTGGACACGGGCAGAACATTTTCGAACCATAAAGGAATTCTTACATGCAATGAATTAACAGGAGCGCTTTCTGGATGCCGACATGTGCATACGACCTCCCGGGTCACTCCATCCTCACATTGAGTATGGAGATCAGACACCCTACACACCCTCCTGGGACCACTGCTTATCACTTTATCACTAAACAGTATAACACTGCTTACATGGACAGCTGGAATATATTGTGACTGACTAAGATGCAACCGGACCCAGTGAAGGAATGCACCAAAACCACTGGCTATATTTATGTCACTGTGACACAGAAGAGGACATTTCTCTGTGATCCTGCTCAAAGGACAAAAAAACCACAGGTACCCACCAAATCTGAAACAAAAACACATAACTTCAACAGAAGTACATGTTTTTGGATGTGCGAAAGAATAAGTTAAAAACAAACATGCGTAGTACCTAATATACAGTTTATATCCCCGGGTATTCATTTAGTATCTCAATTGTGAAGTGATACCACTATGACAGGAACAAGATGCAGGAGCCAACTAGAAAAGAAGATTTGCTTCAAAGCAAACCTGTCTGTGTGCCTTCAAAAGCTGTAAATAATAATTCCTACAACTTTTGTCCTGTGGTACTTCAAATTTCATTAAGCTGATGGCTGGATGAAAATTCAAGGTACAAATGACCTTGACATTTAAAGGTCATATGTAAATTACAAAAATATACAGTGTTACAATGCCTACAATTTAAGCCCAACATCAACCAAATCATAGAGATATTGACCAAGTTTAGCACGGCAAGATGAAACTTTCAAAGGTCCAAATGACATTGACCTTTGACCTTTACAGGTTACCTGTTATCACAAAAACATGCAGTTTTGTAATATCTACAAGTTGAGTGCAACATGATTAAAATTGGATGAAAATTGACCAAGTCATGGCTGGAAGAAATTTTCAAAGGGCCAGCTAACCTTGACTTTGATCCTTGGAGGTCACAACAACTAAAATTTGCAGTGTTACAATAGCTACAATTTGAGTCCAACATGATTTAATTTGGATAAAAATTGAGTTATGGCTACATGAAAATTTCAAAGGTCCAAATGATCTTGATGTTTCAACTATATAGGTCACTTGTAAGTCACAAAAATGTGTAGTGCTACATTAGCTACAGTTTGAGCCCAACATGATCAAAATCGGATATACATGGACTGAGTTATGGCTACATGAAAATTTGAAAGGTCTAAATGACATTGACTTTTGACTTTTGGAGTTTATTTGTAAATTACAATAATATGCAGTGTTGCAATACCTACAATTGGGGTCCAACATGGTTAAAATTGGTTGAAAATTGACAGAGTTATGGCTAGTTGAAAATTTTAAAGGTTCAAATGACCTTGATATTTTACCTTTACAGGTTGCATGTAAATTACAAAAATGTGCAGAAAGAAAGAAAGGAAGAAAGAAAGAAAGAAAGAAAGAAAAAAAGAAAGAAAAAGAAAGAAAAACAATATGTCTGTGTTGGCACACAGACATAAATAAAACAGATAACAGACCTTGGATGCATAATGCAGTGGACTTGGTTCATACACTGTCTAGAAACACTTGGAAGTTCCATAAAAAAAAAAAGAACTTTGAAGGTCTGAAATTCACGGCTGGTCTTTTGAATCTTTGGAAAATCCCAAATTATCCTATTGCATTAGTTTTAAAATGGACTCCATTTTATTATTTTTCCTCGTTATGCCTCTTTCCTAATGGAGGAGGGGCATACAGAAATCGCTTATTTCATCCATCCGCATGTCCATACGTCCCTGTCCGTCCATCCATCCGCAATTGTGTCCGGTGTATAATTCGCTTATACCTCAACTTCAATTGATGAAACTTTAAACATAGGTGAATCCTGACATAAGGGTGCATCGTGTACCAAAATTATGTCGCTAGGTCAAGTATCTGGGTCACAGTGACAGATTCTTGTAAAATCGTGTCCAGATTATATATAACTCCTTTACTTTATGTGACTTAGATTAATGAAACTTTACACAGATGTATCTACACGTAAAGGTGTGTCATGTACCGAAAGTAGGTCACCAGATAAAGTATCTGGAACACAGTGACAAAATCATGTAAAACTACATAACACTTCATGGCGGAGCTGTAATTCTGCTCTTATAGTCAGATTGCTAAACCTTTACACACAGGTGCAACTACGCAAAAGGGTGTGTCATGAACCAAAAGTAGGTCACTAGATCAAGTATCTGGATCGCGGTGTCATATCCTTCTAAAATCGTGCCAAAGCTATTATTCTTTTATTATTTAACTAAGTTTCATGAAACTTCACAAACACACACACACACACACACACACACACACATGTATCTTGACAAAAAAGTGTGTCATGAAGCAAAATTAGGTCACTAGG
This sequence comes from Hermodice carunculata, assembly GCA_964020975.1. Classification (NCBI taxonomy): domain Eukaryota; kingdom Metazoa; phylum Annelida; class Polychaeta; order Eunicida; family Amphinomidae; genus Hermodice; species Hermodice carunculata. The sequence continues at coordinate 58,746,666 of OZ026630.1, read as the reverse complement.
TCAAGTATCTGGGTATCATCTATGTGTGTCAGGGCTACAATTCGCTTGTCCTTCAACTTATAATAATGAAACTTTACACACACTGCATCTGAATATAAGGGTGTGTGATGTACCAAAAGTAGGTCAATAGGTCAAGTGTCTGGATCACAATGACATTTTTGTAAACTCGTATCAGGGCTATAAATCCTTTACTATTTAACTTAATTTCATGAAACTTCACACATAAATGTTTCTTGACCTGAAAGTGTGTCATGAAACAATTGTAAGTCAGTAGGTCAAGTATCTGGGTCATGGCGATACATTATGTAAAACTACATTCACTTCCAGGGTCATAATTCAGTTGTCCTTTGACTGAGAATCATGAAACTTTATACACATGTGTATCTGGACACAAGAGTGTGTCCTACATAAAAGTAGGTCAGTATGTCAAGTATCTGGGTCACAGTGATAGCCTATTTATTAACTACAGTCATTCTAAAACGAGACCTGTAATTAACAAGCTTATAAAGGAAGCGAGGGGGCATGGGTCTAGCAATCCCTGGTTGCCTTTTAATTATATTTATATACGATGTTCTGCTGGTTTGCACATAACCTATTCACTAAAGTTGATAATCCTGAGCAAAATAATCAACTAAAGATTTAAATGATAGACTCATGAAATTAGAACTCGGACTTCTGCAAAAAAACTTTAAACTTCAGACGTAGCCTTCGGTTGTAGGATTATAGATTAAAAAAGAAATAAAAGATATTGCAGCAGTTTTACCTGCCCCCCCCCCCCCCCCTCCGGCTTATCAGGTGTATTGCACAGACTGGACTATGAATCACATCCTTCATCTCCATGCATATGTGTTGTATTGCATATTGGTATATTTCAATCATAAACTTTACATTTCATGCACAAGAATATGGAATTAAAACAAAAACAAAACAAAAAATACTAAAAAAAAAAACAAAACAAAACAAAACAAAACAAAAACATTCTGCAGGGCCGTGAATGACGTGCAACTTGAATTTATATGAGAATAAAGAATGGGGATTTGGTCGAGTGGATATGTGCGTTTCCCATTTCAGCTAGGCGACTGGTGCCAAAGGTTGCAGGTTCGAGTCCCACTCGTTCCGAACATAAAATATATGATGACATGGGTTCGCAGTATTGTAAACATAATTTGATAGTAACAGCATAGATTCAATTGTTGTTTGCTAACTCTCCTGTCAAAACACACTTATGAATAAAAACTAAGTATAAAAAGAGAGGATTGCGAAATGGTGTATTGTCTTATGCATTGGAAGGTTTTAATTGAATGGATTTAGTATTTCGTGACTGTACATGTACATATTTATAATCTCATAAAGAAATGGTACAATGGATTAGAATGAAGTTTGCCGTTTCAATTTTGAAGAGCAACCAGCTTCATTTTTGTGAAACTGAAATATTAACAACTCAACTTGGAAAATCAACATTATCAGTAGGACTTTTACTAGATTTTGTGTTAAATTAGAGTATCCGAGGTAAAATGTTCCTCATATTCATGATGGTGTAAGGATACATGTTACAACGCATCAAATAAACATTTAACTGGGAGTGGTTTTAATGTGGAAAACTGATCTACAGTCTGTCTTAACTCTTAAAGAGACCCATGACACTAGATATCCCTTAATGTACAACAATTTCAATATTACATTTTATGTTATTCCACAGGACCATACAAACTTCCACATAGACGTGGGTAGATTTTCTTTGACCGTCACAAAATTTTCTTCCTCATGACCACTTAAAATACTGGTTATTTAACGAAACTTTATTTTTCTAAAGACCTTATAATTGTGCAGTGATGAACCACTAACCTCACAGGAGTTGATGTCAGTTTACGATTCACTACCATTAGGTTTATTTTGAAGTATGCTAGAAATTAAAGATTTTATTATTTAAATCAAAATTTCTCCTATTGGAGTATTTTTAGCAGTTTTTATGAAGGAAATTTTTTTCTTGGTCCAACAAAAAGTCATAGGGGGTTTGGTCAAAGCCAATAGCAGGAGCAACTCACATTGAAGTTATTGTGAATGACAAAAAGGTTTCATTTTAGAGGTCACGCTAGATCAGACAGACTGCAAATGTAAACAGAAGTGTGATTATAAAAAGTTGGTTGCAATAGGGGAGTGGTCTCTTTATTGGGGATTTTAAATGAATATTCTACTGTATAATTGGTATGTACATTTTTATACATGCTAAATAACAGTCCTTTGGGGAACAAATGTATACAAGATATATTATATTGGTTTGCATTTTGCACCCGTTTTAAATTCATACAGAGTAAGTCACCAAAACTAGAAAATATTTGGAAATTGACAAAATTATTCAAAAGAGGAGCTCATTTACAGTAGAAACAACATGTTAACTTGTCAGTGTTACATATTTATTGTTTATCATTTGGCACAATTCAAGCTAAGAGATGTCAGGGTTGAATGTAGTAGAGGCCAAATATCCCCTTCTCACACCAGTAATTTCATATTACTTGCATGGACATCATAAAAAGTTACCAGTTGGATGCCGTTCAAGATGACTTACACAAACCAAGCTTTTAATGATAGCCTTCTTTCTGTATACAAAGCCACATCATTTTTTTTCAATTACAAAAATTGTGATTTTTTTCTTCCTTTTTTTCAAAATAAGCACATAGACCCATAGATAAGTCATTTAATATCTAGTTAATTTACCCTTTTCCCAGGTATAAGCAGCTTTTAGCTGTTTCTTCCTTTTAAACGCAAGCTTTAGAATACAACGTTTATAATTTATCCAAATTACATAACTGACAGCGCCAAACCAAACGAACATTCTTTGCAGTCTACATTATCTCTGACTTTTCAGGCTCCCTCCTATTATCAAATTTTGGTCATGTAGCCCGTAAGCCACACACACACACACACACACACACGCATACACACACACGCACACACACACACACAAATGGGGAGGGGGCTTTTTGGAAAAGGTAAATCACATAGTTGCGGCAGGGAAGTGCCAGAGAGGCATTTCCCTGGATACAGCTAGTAGTTTGTATGACTTTTTTTGGGGGGGGGGGAGATCTCAATGTTAATGGTAAAAGTGTTGGTTCCATTTTAATTTTAAGACAACGCTCAATGCAAAAGATCAGAACTGATAATTTAACGAATGCATTTTTATTTAATCAAATACATTAAAATCTTTATACCCATTACAAAATGTACAACTGATTCAACACTTCAGTTTCTCTCTCTACCCTCCTTGGTTACAGACTGTCTGAATGGGCAATGATAGGAATACATTTTGATTGTCATTTTGTCCAAATGTTAATTGAAATCTAAGATTTGTATTTTCTCAGCGAAAGCACTACATGTATTTTAATTGACAACAGTCAACGTCGCATGAAAGATAAAAGAATGAAACATACATGTTTGCATATATGCGGTGACAAAATCTAAAATATGTGCAATTCGTAATGTATATGAGCGGCCGGCTAGTCAGTATCAGACAAAAGTTGCCATCACTGGCTTAAAATTTTGACAATTCATTGTTTATGGCTGAAGATTGAGGGGTTGATATCGAAATTGTTGATATAAATGTTTTGATATTGTCAAAAATAAAGAAAATGTAGCTTTATCTACAGCACAAAATTTGACCAGGCTGACATAAACCAAAAAATCTCAGACAACACATCGCAACGTGTGTAAATACTCCTCTGAATGCGTGCTTGGTCTAAAAAGTAGCCCACCATGTTATATGAGTGTGAAGAGGCCCAACCAGTGAGTATAGAATTGTAAGTGGCAAAATGAACGAATGAAGATCAATGAAAATTTCCATTTGATACATTGAAAATTTGATGTTTAGTTTGCACGCAAATGATAAAACATACTTAATGGTACAAAGTAATTTCAATCTGATGAAGATCCCACTTTGAAATTATTGGTGTTTTTATCACTATGTGAATTCAAGAATAAACAACAGCAATATATTGGGGGTTGGGGGGTTGAGGGTAAGGGTACAGTGTATTTCTGCACTGCGGCACTGGGGCATATTCTTTTTTGAGTACCAACATCATACTGGAGGCCTCTAATTTTCCCTGCTGGCCAGTATTTCGGAATATTCTTATTTTCTGTACTCTGTATTGGGGGAAAAATTTACTCTACCAGCACAATGGGACCCCACCTACCTTACCCACATATACTCAATCGTCATGCATGAACAGCATCCGAACAACAAAAACTCTTAGTGCATCAGCTAAATTAGGCTATTTGCTTTGGTAGCATTATTATTCTTGTTACAATTCATTTCAAATGGCACAGAACACACATACATGCATGTACGTCAGTATTTGTGAAAATTTTCCTTGACAGATAGATAAAACTTACTTTCATGATGCAGCACATATCCTCTTCTAATTTCGTGGGATCCCCCCCCCCCCCGCCATCTCACCCCACCCAACCCCATCCAGTTCACATACTCACAAGCAGGGTGTCAAGTTGAACCCATGCACTCTCATTGGGTACATAGGCCTACAAGTCTTAAGATTCATCGCAATATGACTTTTGCCAGGGGTTCACATCGTCATTTGTAGTGATCGAAACAGTGGACTGGACAAACTATGATTTTTTAGGAAGATGCTCTTTCTGGCAGGGTTTTGTTCTGTGAGCACCCCCTTGCTATCCGCTTGTTTATGCATTCTTGCTCTGGAGTTGGTGTCAGCCAGTGGTTCCCAATAGGGTGTCATGTTATTGGCATGGAACCTTGATACACGTGTGTGTGTGTATGTGTGTGTGTGCACGCTTGCGCGCGCACACATATGGGCATCACATAATGGCAATTTGATCAAGCCAGGTGAAAGTGACACCCGCCCTCATTGCAATCAGTCAGTATCACACCACGACCAGCCCTGAATTATCCCCTTCTTCTGCAAAATTCTATCATTGAAACAAGAGCCTACTGCTAATTGAAAATGTAGTCCTATCATGGCAATAAAACAGCACACATGTTAGCGGTAACACAAACATACCCGGCTCCCTGACATATTACATATAGATGCGTAACATTTAGTTCCTAGGTCGGGGGCACACATAAGCTACTTTACTGGGTCACCACAGAACACTGTCCAGTTGTATGTTGTATGCAGAAAAGTTTACATGCATAACCAGCATCTCAGATTTGTAGAAGTTGGATACTTAGTCAGTCATAACAATCTCCAGCTTTCCATTTATCGGCAGTGTGATACTGTCTTGTGATAAGGTAATAAGCAGTGGTCCCAGGAGGGTGTGGAGGGTGTCAGGTCTCCATACTCAATGTGAGTATGGATGCCCTGCTAGTCGTATGCACAGACATCAAGACACCGCTTACACGTGGTAAGAATTTCTTTATGGCTTGAAAACAAACACACAAATACAAGTGCCCCCCCCCCCCATCCAGCCAGCTGGAATAAAATGAATTCACAGGCCCCTCATAAATTGGTAGGGTGATTAGGGTCAGTCTTGCACAGAATGGGTAGCCAAATGGGATGCTGGAACCAGCGAAAGCCACCAGCAGAATATACAGAATCAGTGACCCAGGCTGTTTTATCAAAGGATTGCTGTACAAATGCTCCTCCATCTGCCCCATCCCCTCCCCTCTCAACCCTCTTCTTTGCCCAGGTTGGCCTGACAAGGCACTTGTTATAAAGCGAAATAGGGCTACAGCCGCCTTAGTAACTTTTGACCAGTGGTTGCTCTCATTATCAATCCTCTCGGGCTCACACGGGCAAGAAGTGTGTGTGTGTTGTGTGTGTGTGTGTATGGGGGCGGGGGGGGGGGGAAGGGAATGCCAGGCTTAGGGGAACCACATGTATTTCATTATCATTCGTTATAAAGCGAAATAGGGCTGTTATGTAGTTTTCGTGAAAAAAAATAATGATCGAAATGACAGATAGTCATTTGATTATTATTATTATTATTATTGTTGTTGTTGTTGTTGTTGTTATTATTATTATTATTATTATTATTATTATTATTATTATTATTATTATTATTATTATTATTATTATTATTATGGGGCATGGGTGAAAGAAACCTCATGAAGTGTGCAGCGATAATGACTTCATGTATCATACATAATAATCTGTATAAAAACCTAAGTAGGGGTGCCAAATTGGAACCAAAGTGGACTGTTGTCTTGAATGGAAAATACAGTAATGCTGGTCCTGTACAATCGTATTTGACAGAGACCACTACATACATGCACTTTCCGAAGTTTTTAATGGCACTTTCGTAGACCACAGACTATGCGTAGTTAAGTAAATGCTTTCATGTATTCTCGTCTTCTAACAAGGGCTTTCCAACAGTTTTCGAATGGAAAGAATCTGATGGGTTTTAGCCAATTTAGGGCAATTTTACTGAAAAGCATACTTTAAATACCAGGAAAAAAGGACACTTCTGTAAGATCAAAAGTCCATAGTTTGCCCCGTGTTGAGGTTCCCGAAACAAGGTTGGGTGTATCGCACGGAAGAAATATTTGGCATGTAGTTATCCCTGTGTCGGTCCATGTCAGCAAGTAAAACTTCACTCATGAAAGTGTACAGCTTTGGCAAAAATGTTTACGCATTTTGTCATGGGTTCTAATGAATGAACGCTAACAGGACGCGGAAAGATGACTAAGGGCCAAATAGGTCACCCTCCTCCCTTCCAGCGCCATGATTTGATGAACTGGCAATCTTTTGGCATGAATATTTATAAAGTTTTTACCTAACCCCAGACTCCACACTCCTCAACTGATACGCTACTTACATCAAACGCCCCTAAAACCTCAAAATACAAACTCTTTTTTTGTATACGAGCGTACCAGTCAAATGTTCAACATTAAAAAAAAATAATAATAAATAAAATATCATTTTATTCATTTCAATTTTGCATGGTATGTTGAAAAGGGTGAGTGGCTTTTAAGATTAAAAACAAACAGCTCTGGTCTTTCAAGGGAGTGATTTCCCTCCTTTTGACATGATTCGGGATCAGCTGAGTGTCTCCACTCACCGGTCACCTTAAGCTTTCATGCAGCCACACAAGGCCCAGATGAGTGTTTTCCCTCGTGTGGGCCCCGCTTCGAATTTCTTGTGCCAGGTGGCCGAGTGTTTCCACTCACCAAAGCCTTGATGTAGCTAGTCTCAGTGAGTGGTTCCCCTCATTTGGGCCTCATTTTGGATATTTTGTACCGAATGAGTGGTCCCACTCATCGATGGCATTGTGCAGCAGGTCCAAAGTGAGTGGTTCCACTCAGTTGGGACCTTTTTTCCAAGGTTTTGTACAGAATGAGTGGTTCCACTCATACAAAATGTAGATTTGTAGAATTAACAGGTATCAGGATCCTGAATTCGCAGCAACAGGTTCCCAATTTCCGTAAATTAAGCCAAAAAACAGAAAAATGGATTTTCTGTTTTTAAAATAAATTGTGTTAAGTCTTTTTGCCAAGAAAATGAGATATGTTGTATTCTCTTGGTGAATCATGTTTTCTCTGTATCAAATTCACCTTGAACAAACTGCATCATATTTGACAACTGATACCTGCATATTTGCACTTTTACATTTGCACTTGGATAATCAACAAATACAAATAGTGAAGTCACATTCACAGAAGTGTATTGCCTATATTTACTTTACAACTAGGATACATCACACTAATCCAATGAGATGCTGTTGTTAGCCACTGCAGATTGGTGTGGCAATGCATAAGGATAGAATTTGTCTGTTAAACACTTCCCAATTCAATTTGATATGTACTACATGTATATGCAAAATCTGGGTGTACCAAATACTGCTCAGTATATGCAAAAATTTATGAGGCATGATAAAATTAAACATAACAATATCACTAGGGGGAAAAACAAGAAGTTTATGATTGTTTCAAAACATTAAATATTTTGCTGCAATGCCTTCTGTATATAACAAACATTTTATTTTTGTTAAGAAAAAAGCTTATTTTTCAAAATAACTTTTGGCCATTGTTATATGTAATGGACTTACCAAGAAAAAATCACAAATATCTGTCTGGAACTGAGCATCCATCTCCAGGATGGTCTGGAGGCCCTGAGTGTGTGGTATGCTGGGTACGTGTGTAGTATATTAATCATTATATAAATATTGGATAGCAAAGAGTCCAATATGAAGTTTTACGGGACACAAAGTGTAATATTGGGCGAGGCAAAAGCTGGGCCCAATATTACTTTTTGGAGTTCCGTAAAACGGCAAATTGGACGACCTGCCATCCCAAATTTGTTATATTGTGAAATTTAAGTAATGACATACCTTGATCCAGTAATCATTACTCACAAACTCAGTACTTATTGCTGTCCGGTTGAAAGGCCTACCACGTGGATCTGAAATGTGTGGTGTCCCATTATGTCATCCATATGGATCCATATGGTGCAGGTCGTAATGTCACATGGGGGCGCACGCTGTAGTGTAGCGTCATGTTTTTTATACTTACGCATAGTGCTTTACTGTGTGACGTGCATGTGCTGTCCAATATCATGGTTTCAATTGCCCAATATGAAGTTTTACAGCGCGGGCACGTGGTATAAAGAGAGACATCTGATTAGTTACCTCAGTCCTAATGCAGAATATTATTCAAATATTGGATGGCAGGGAGTCCAATATCCAATAGGCCTAATGGCAATATGACGTTTTACGGGACGACAAAATGAAATATTACCTTTTGGAGTCCTGTAAAACTTCATATTTGACAACCTGCCATCCAACATTTGTTATATTGTGCAATTTAAGTAATGATACCGAGATCCAGCAAATATTACTCACAAAGTCAGCACTTATTGCTGTCCGGTTGACGTAAATTGACCCACAACATGGATCTGAAATGGTGTTATGTTCTGACATCCAAATGGTGCACGTGGTAAAGTCACGTGGGGTGCATGCTGTAACGTCACGTTTTTATACTTTTGCATAGTTTATTATGCAGGTACGTGCTATAAATAGAGAAATCAGATTAGTTACCTCAGTGCTAATGCAGAACACACACACACACACACACACACACACACATACATACATACATACATACATACATACATACATACTATATATATATATATATATATATATATATATGATGGGCAAGAGGGTGGTTTTATGATGACTGTGTACTACCAAACTGAACATTTAGTGCTAATGGAGATGCTATACCAAAGTTTATGATTAAAATCATATCCAGTTTGAGTGAAACACCAAGAAATGTCAAAACTGATTTTTTTTGTTTCTGTTTTCTTGTTTGTTTGTTTGTTTTTTCTATGGGGGGAGAGAAAACTAGTATTTTTTTTTGTAATCGAGCTGCTGAGATGGATATTTTTGATTATTTTTTTTTCTTAAAGTGCTCAATACATAACGACCATGCTGTGTGACATCACATGTGGTTAAAGTTAGGAATTGATTACATAATAAAGAGTGCCTGCTGCTGTGAGGAACTTTTCCTTTATGGTTACTACAAGAGGTAACATTCATTGCCTACCAAACTGGCCAATTTCTGAGTGTAGTATGCATTCCATTCGATGTGGAGTAGAGATCTCACAGAACTTGGTCTGCTCAAGAGGCAAGACATTGACTACCACTAGGAGAAATTTCATACATTTTCATGTTCATTCTGTTAGAGCTGAGGATATGTTCTATATGATGTTTTCACCATTTACATGAATGGGACTATATATTGTCACACTTTATAACCATAGAAGTAGATTTGCCTCACAGCAATCTGTCTGGGTACATTCAAGGCCAGGATTATTTGTAATGCTGCATTTCATTTGCTGACAAGGACAGATTTGCAAACTTCAGACTGGGAATTATTTGCAGTAATATTATTTAGTTATAGATTTCAAGGTATGTCTATCATATAGAATATGTTCACTTGTCATATGTGCCAAATTTGCATAAATTAAAATCCTATAGCTTTGCTTCAAATTCAATGTTCAATGGATAGGGCTGTATCAAAAACCTATACATATATGTTGGTTGGCATCTCTATGTATAATAGTTTAAAAGATATTCGAAATTTAAATTTTATAATATTTTGAAGATATTCATGATTTGAATTTGCATATGTGCCTAATTTGCATAAAGTTAAATTCCTACAACTTTGCTTCACAGCTCAGCGGATAGGGCTTTATCATAAACCTATGTATCGAAGTTAGAATGGTATCTCTGTCTGCGATAGTTTGGAAGATTGAAGCTTTAAAATTTTTAATTGCCCCTAATTTGCATAATTATGAACATGACAATTCAATACCCAGGTGCACAACTTCATCGGTATCTATGTGCCAGATATAGTGATTGCAGGTGCAGCAGTTTCTGAGATTCTGGATGGACAAATTGGTTTAAACATATTTTATTACACGATTAGAGAAAAGGGCTATGTCCTATATGAACTCTTCTCGCAATAACAACAAATAAAAATAAAGGATTAATGTAAATTGTGGTGCCATGGACAGAAAGAAAGAATCCAAGGATGAACAACATGTCTGGGTTGGCACCCCGACATAACAATTTCAGAAGTATGATATTCTCAGTGTCCATCTACTTTGACATTAGTGAACACCTTTGATTAGTGAACACTTTTGCCCAGTCTTTAAAGCATTCGCTGATCTTAGGTATATATATATATATATATATATATATATATATATATATATATATATATATATATATATATATATATATATAAATATATATATATATGTATATGTATGTATATATATGAATATGTATATATATGTGTGTGTGTGTGTGTGTATATATATATATATATATATATACTGCCTGAATATGTTATCTGCTGTGAACTGACTTCATTTCATATGGTCCCAATATTGTAAAGATGGCACAATAGCATGAAAATTAATTGACTGTTGAAGAGTCAGCTCACTGTGAAAGTGTGTATTTTATCTCTTTTAGCCAGGGACAGGCGAGTGAATGCCCTAAGGCAACCTGCGGTTGTCTACATGGTGTTGCTGGGGTCATCAGCTGATATGAGTCTGTTCTTTAACCTTGCATGTTACACTGTCAGAGTCAGCAACTTTCTTTGATGCTGCTCTAACCCACACACAGGAAAGTTATTGTCCTGGGACATGGTCTCCTTATAGGCCACATCTAATTTTTAGAACAGCAAATTCATCTAATTTTCAATCCAAATATTTTATTAAAGTGACTGGCAGTTAACATCAGGGTGCTTTTAGGTACTTGAGCAGGAAGCAGTTAATGTGGACATGCATATAACCTTCATTAATGGGTAATGTGGTTTGGTTTATTCAATAGACAATCGATAGTTCAGTTACCATTAACACATAAATACTCTAACCTGTGATATATTAATCAATAGAGGTACCATAGAAACAAATGGAATGTGCAAGATGCAGATTTAAACTCTGTCACTGTCACCATTTATGCCCAAAATGCATTTAAAAATCTAAGGTGGTTGTTTTTTTCATCTGTACTTAATTTTGATTTTAATCAATTTATGACAGACAGTCTGAGGAGAGCATACATTTAAGTACAATGCAAGAATCCATCTGTCACCATAGAAACAAAATGTAAGCTCAAAACACAATTGCATTTTCTGCAAAAATGTGTAATTTCTTTCTTTCTTTCTTTCTTTCTTTCTTTCTTTCTTTCTTTCTTTCTTTCTTTCTTTCTTTCTTTCTTTCTTTCTTTCTTTCTTTCTTTCTTTCTTTCTTTCTTTCTTTCTTTTTCTCTCCCAGCAAACTTGTCCAGCATTCTAATTAAAGGCTATTATGCTTAGAAACTCCAAACTTGGGATGATTATAGTTAAATACAATAAGTCGGGGGGGGGGGGGGTCTTATGAAGAGGGGTGACAGTTTTGAAAATTATGCAATTTAAGGCCATTTTAAAATTTAAACCTTGAATATCTCCAAAACTAATATAGGTAGAGGTACCATTCCAACTTCAAATTATAGGTTTGTGCTGTAAGTACATCCAATGAACCACAAACAAAAGTTGTAGAATTTTAATGTATGCTAATTAGGGGCACTTGAAAAGTTTAAATGTTGAATATCTTCAAAATTACAGTAGGTAGAGGTATCATTCCAACTTTAATTCATAGGTTTGTGCTGTAGGCACATCCAGTAAACCACAAACAAAAGTTGTGGAATTTTAATTTCAACCCATTAATGAACTTGAACCTTTTTTAATTTTAGATATCAATCTTACTAACTATTATTCACAGATGTGACATATAGACTTCACATCCTAGATTTGTCAATAATCAATTTTGCACACAGTTAAGCACTAAGACACCACTGGGGCTAGAATCTCTGAACACCATATGGCCCTGTCAATTAGGTTGAAATAATGCAAATTAAGAGCAACAATAGCAGACTTGCACATATTTGCGATAGACCAGCCTTAAAACAAACCATGATCTGTCATCAGCTGTCAATTACATGTATATGTACATCACAAGAATTTGTTGCTTACACTCACATCAGACATAACAGTGTATGCTACCATATGGTGACCATTTTGTCATCAGTCTAGGCTGTAGTGTCAACAATGCTCCATAAATGAATTAAGTTGAATAAAAGGGTACAGTATTAGAATTGCCTAGAGTTTCTCATTACATAACCAAATCTTGCTTTTTTTTACTGACACATCACATTCCATATTATCCAGAGTGCTTTCTTTCTTTCTTTCTTTCTTTCTGGCACTTCTTTTTTGTCGGCAGTTGTTTTTATCATATGAAGAGCCTTATGTTGCCACAGTTTTTTTTTATATCTGAAATTTCACGTTTTATCTAATCTGACTTTTCCAATTTTAATTTGAATGTACAAGGCAACAAAATTTAACTTTCCTTTGTAGGCACACACAGATTTCCTTGGCAGAAAATCTTCTTCTCTAGCTATGTTATTGAATGTCACTGTCTATAGGCATTAGGCATTAGGCATTATCATATTTCTATGGTAAATCACTGCTATAACCATTTCTGAGAGAGAGAGAGAGAGAGAGAGAGAGAGAGAGAGAGAGAGAGAGAGAGAGAGAGAGAGAGAGAGAGAGAGAGAGAGAGAGAGAGCTTTCATATATTCATGCATTGACTATCCATGAAAATATATTGATTGCCAGTAATGATGTTTGACACAACACCCTAAACAAAATGTGCAGCTCCTACAAGTCTCTAATGTCCAGATGAAAAGATCCAAATCAATAACATTTTTACTTTTCTTATCTTGCTTATGGTTACCTTGGGATCCCTCCCCCTCACCAAAACAGAATGTTAACCACTTGGGTGAGCATCTATTGAAGGTCCCTCTACAATCTAACAAAGCTGTTTCCATAGAGTTTTTTTTTTCCTTCACTGAAGAGAGCCATCAGACAACCAAATTCATAAATTACCTAAAGAAGCCATTCTTCTGCTTGCAAGATAAGAGTAAGGAATCACATATGTACTGATAACATCATCTCTGAAGGGCCCTAATATGGGGCTTCCTATGTTATTTGTTGACTTGAAGAAATTGGCTTGTCATTTTGTCAAATTTCACAACAGCCCATGTCACTGTGTTGATTTAAAGCACTGTAATTTGTCCATTTGAGGAAGCTGCTGTCAGTTTGTTCAATGCAGGGATGCCTTGATCTATATCACTCATTGATTTGTAAGGTTTGGCCATCAGAATGGAATACAATAGATTGAATAAGCTCAGGATAGCAATGTTGAGGAGATTTGCATACATCCCCAAACCAAAACAAATGGTAACTTTAGACGGAGAAAGTAACAGAATGAATAAAATATCAGATTACTTCAGCAGCACCACTGCTTGCAACACATAATACACTGTCATGTCTAATGCTCAGTTCAAGCCAGGTATTTGAGCAATTATTCTGTTGAACCTTTTCTAACTCCAACTGTTCAATGTTTGTAAGTCAAAGTTAACACTGTGAGCCACAGACACTGAGCTGTAAATATAAGATGCATTGCATACACTTGATCTTCAAATTTTGACCTTTGGGCAAAGGTTGCTTGTTGGGTGTACCCAGGTCCTGTAAAAGACCCCCAGCGGACCAGGCTTGATCAGATTTCATCATTCTTTAGAGTGTCTAACCCCAGTAATTTAAACTGACACTGACCCAAAGAGATGACTCACTCTCCTGTTGATACAACAGGTGCAACATAAAGGCCTGATTGTGCCCTTGATAACAGACAACAACTGGACTGGCAATGTATCCCTTCAGCCATTAATGCTGCTTTCATGACCTGTGTACCAGAAAATTACCCATGATGTGCAGAAATACATGCATAATCATTCTATGATGAAATCTCATATCACACTTGATCCAAGCTTATAAAAAATTCAGCTGCCCAGTTTGAGGTTTACCACAAGTGTCATTGAAGAAGGGTGTACATGTAGCTGATAATCACTTTATAATGTAACATGAGGACAAATCAAACAGAATGTATTGACAAGCTGAATGTAGGCCTATTCAGTTTGTCCACTTCACTGCCTGTAGTGTTCAGGAAAGTTATTGACACTAAACGTTTGTAGTTAGGTAACCAAAAGGATAATTGCGACAACATTTTCCCTTTGTTATTTCAATACCACCACAGGGCAGGACTGCATGGTTATCATTGACATTGCCCAATCTTTATATCATCTTATTCGTCTTTTTAAAATTCAAAACATACACCCATCAATGTGCTTACTCATATCGCTGTGACCAGTTTTGTCTGTGGCACACATTGGTATCATATTGTGTACCTGTATTATTTTGATGCAGTCATTGTTAATTTTGCCTGTAAATGATACATTCCTTGAGCATGTGCCCGATATACTCACACATAACATTCCAAAGTTTGTTTTCCTCAATCTCACACAGATGCTAGGCCTATATGGTTCCCTTTCCACCAGAGACCATATATGCAAGGCTAATACCTACTGTACATGTACACATAGGCATGATATTGTTGTCCAATGTCACAATTTTATTTGGGTTTGCCAACATACCATGGTTGTCTGGCACAGATTGAGCCACCTTAATTGTGGCATCTTATTCATACTGCTGACTACCCTGTGTAGGATAGTATGGCGCATGAAATAGCATGAGATCTTGGATCTCAGTATGTTGTCAGTCAAAATGTAGCCATAGTTCTCAGGTAAATCATAGTCAACATGCAGGAATCATTTCTATGGCATGTAAAATAGTGCCTTTAATAGTCTGTTTACAGATAGAAATGCTTTTCATTCTACATTGGCATGAGATACCTTTTTTTTTTTTTTTTAAGTAATATAATGCTGTGGCCTGTCAACTTGTAACAATACCTCCTTGGCATGCCTTGGCCTGTATCAGGTGCTCACCCACAAGCGTTATTCTATGGTGGGCTGCTTGTATGTATTACAATGAACTAAGAGGAGTAATGGGCATATTTTTATTTATGGTGGTCGTTGACCTGACACCTTTACAAAGACAATGGAGGCAAAGCAAGAGAGGACACCGTCATTATAATGACATGTATGAGGCATATAGAGTACACTGGGAAGCAGAATTTTAAACATTTTGAAAACAAATGTGAAACTTGAAATGCATTGCAGTGCAGTTTATCTCTGCCTGTAGAATTATAAACTAGCTCTGATCATTTTCATAGTCAGTCCCTGTGTTTTGCAAACACTTTCCAGGCAAACGCAGGCTTGGTAGAGATCTACCTTTGGCAGATCTCTACCAAGACTACCAAGCCTGTCCAAATGGCCATGCTCCAGTGAATTTGGGATTTTTTATGAATGTTTTGTTCATTATAAGGCATTTTTTTTTAAACAAACTCTGAAACCACTTGACCAATTGCTTCCAAATTGCATAGGGACTCTACTGCAGATCCATAGAGGTGAATTTGTACACCAGGTGGTATTGCAATTTTTTTTTCTTTTTTTCTTTTTTTTCATTAATTTTTATGTGTTTTTACTATTTTTGACATCTCCAAAAGCATTGCTCAGATCATGCTGAAACTTGGTGTATACTTTGTGAAAGGGTCAAAGAAAGTTGCTCCCTTGGTGTAATATGCTCTGGATGCCTGATTTTTTTTAATGTTTTTTAAAATTTGGGTGCTGATTGGTTAATGCATAGATTTCCGTTGATTGCAAAACAAGTCAATAGTGATTCGAATGGTAATTCACATTTTTTACCTCTCTACAACATAAATCAGATTCATTTCAAACTTGTGTGGATGCACCTTGGGTTGGTAGTGGATCTCTACCAAGTCATCATGATCCAAAGATATTTTTTCTTTTTTAATATTTCATTAAAATCTTAGAAAGTCTTCTCCAAAACAGCCAGGCCAATCGCTTCAAAATTGCATAGACACACTTGTGCTGACTCCTAGACCCTTATTGTTTACAAGGCCATTGGTTTTCTACTTTTCATTTTTTTAAACAAATTTGTGTACATTTTTGCTTTTTTGACTTCTTGCCCCAAACTGCAAGTTGGATTCCCTTCAAAGGTAGTGGGAATGTATCTGGACTCATCTCCACCAAAGGTTTTCATAAGATGGTGCTGCTGTCATTGTCAAGGTTTGCATCCTGTTTGCCTGTCCATCCATCCATCCACCCATCCACCCATCCACCCATCCACCCATCCAATAATGCTTCTTTGAACCACATTTCCTCTATCATAATGCTTAAAGCAAGCAATTGTTTGGGAAAAGGGTGTGTCATATACCAAAATTAGGTCACCCCAATCTTTGACCTTTGACTCTGTCATAGAAAATGCATGGGTAGGCCAATATATTTCATACTCATAATTGTATTTGTGTCTTTTCAATATAATACATATGCACCAAACTTGATGTGTGGATTAAAATCTTAGGATGGGGGTATGTCCTGCACCAAAACTGGGACACAACACACTGACATTGACCTTTGATTTTTTCATAGAAAATGCTCGTCTAAACCAGATTTCCTATACTGTGAGAATACAAATACCATTGACCTCCACTAGGGGTGGAACTGACTATGTATTACCACTCAACACAAGTGTCCATTGTGTATGTCATGTTAGTATTGTACGTATTATCATGGAGCTACTATAGTAGCTCCATGGTATTATAATTTCTGAGTATCATATGTTTTCCTCATCCATGAGGGTCAATAAAATATTACTATCAATCTATCATTAAAAATGTTTTTGTGAATTGCACTAGTTTATCATGATATCAGCTGGCCGATTCCTCTAGATTTTCAGCTATACACGATGTTCACATCCTATAAACAGCCTCACAGATCTCCAAGTGTGATTCTGCAAGTATAATTTGCAGTTATGTACTTCAAAACAGATGTGCACATATTATGCACACTCTATAAGGATGACATTAAAATCCCTTAATATAGCTTATTTAACCTATTTCAGACTACTCAATACTTAGTCAGTTTTTTTTTTTCAGTGAACATATGTACTCAAGTTTAGGAACTATCACACATAGCCAATACACATATAATTAATCAAAAAACACAAAACACCAAACAATATGGCTAGTCATTAGGGTTTCTCTCACTCTATATAAGTTGCCGATATTGTCAGTGTTTGGGTATGGTGATGAAGACTGACAAGTACATAGGAGCTAACAAGGAGACATCCATTTAGGATGCAGACCCTGTAACAACACTTTCATGACATCACATCTGGGTAGAATGCAACTGAAATTGATGGGATGCTCGTTGGGCCCATAGGAACAGTGCATTAAACACTAGCAAACCAATGTCAAAATGATAAGAAAAAATAAAGTAGATGTGATTATTGTGGAGACGCAACATGAAGCCCTTGTGACCACCAGCAATGACAAGCCTTTAATCACTCACAAACACACTTAACTGCGTGCTTAGCAATAACCTTACCTGGCCCAAAGGCGGGAGTACAGAACGTCCCTGCCAACTCCAACAGAACCAGATACATATATATCAACATATCATATCAAAACCCTGAAAAAAGGGGGAGGGAAGGTAGCTGCTATTTGCTTACACAATATTAAATTACATCTAAAAAACACACACAACAACACAAAATTAAAGATGCATTAAAATACAAAAACCTTAAACAGAAAGTTTCAAACAGTTTAAAAAAAAAAACAGGAGAAAGTGACCTGATTGGCATATCAAAAGACACTGCGAATATGCTCTTACACATAAATAACATTGTGGCTGTTGAATTAGTAGATTAGAGAATAATACATGATGTCAGGCAGTCTCTGATGGCATCAATATATCAGCTGTTGCCATTACAGTCTGTCCACTGAATCACCAATATCACCACACTGGAACCATTAGTCAACAGTTGTTTGAAGGAAAATACACTGATTAATTAATCTATTGAAGTTTAACCAATTTGAGATGCACATAAATAGAAACAATTAATCTATAATATTTCAAGTACTCTTGTTCAATATAAGAAGAGAACAAAAGAAGATTAACCAACACAAAATAGAAAGTAGAATTATCCACAATCGTAAATTAAATGCACAAATAGCCATAAACAAATTTATGTTGTGAGTATGACTCAGTGACACAGCAGGCTGGAAGCAGTGACCCCCAGTTAACAGTGTCAACTGCCTCAGTGTCTCTATCAAGAGATAACACACCTTGCCATACATGGTGCAAAATGCAATTTGCACCATGGGTTCATAAAAAGCAAAGCTTTGGCTGTTACCATGGTAACATAATTTGTCAATTTTGACTCTTCTGTCCGGAAGTCTTATGCCATCACTTGACGGATAAACTCCATAGCCAGAGAGTGAAAGGCCTATCTGGATGACTGCGGATGTATGCTGTCACAAAATAACAAGTGCCCTACTCTTATGGACCTTGATGCAGTGTGTGTCAGCTTGCAATGCTTGCAAAAGGGTGCAATTGACATTTTGAGTAATAATCACTTGTAGTTGACCTACAGTGGGGAAAATTAATTGTCACTTTGAAAAATCACATTAAAGAAGCTAAATCATTGCTTCTTTGACCTGATCAATGTTATAATATTGGAGAGCAAAATGTGTCCAAAAGACTACCTCCAGAGATCAAACAATCATTACGGTCCCTCAGACAGAAGATATTAGACCAATTCAGCCCATTTACAAGTATAATATAGCATATCTGTGTATTGGTGTAATTATGTATTTGTATTAAACTAAATGCCTACTAAATGTATTGTATTTTTTGCCAAGGTAAACTATGAATAAAATTATAAATGTTCTAAAAAGTTAATTATCAATTAAGATTTCACCGTGAAATACTTCATCATATTAAACGAAAAAAAAAAAGAAAAAAAAAAGAGGAGAATCACATTTGACATTGTTTAATCTGAAATGTTTGAGTAAGTTTTATTCCTAACACCCCAAACAGCAGTGCATGTCTGACTAACCTGCTGAAATTAATATTTTCTATTGTTAATAGCCCTCCCAAAATCTGATCATGCAGGCAAGCATGTTGTGTCATACTATTTGGGTCCTGCTCCATCAAGTGGTCTAAATTGTAAACTAATGGCTTGGTTATGATTAAGCAAGTGATAAAGTGATGTTATTTATTGGGAGTAGTGGGCAGAATAACTGCTCATTTGTAGGAGAAAATAGTGACAGCAGCTACTATAAAAACTGGTGAAACTAGCCTGCTGGAGACTGGCATTAGGCCAATGAAATGGATTTGATTCATTTATAATCACTTACATGCCAACTAATTGATCTGACTTTATCCCTCCTGCTTGATGTGATATAAATCCGTGATTGTTGGAATTAACATGAATAAATAAGCTGAGTAACTGAGCATTGTTGATTGTTGAAACTGGTGATCATATCACCCAGGGCTGTCCAACTGTTACCTTATCACCAAAAAATGCAACAGAGACTTCCAAAATTGCCACAACAAATTTTAAAAGATGAGTACTTTGCCGCAATAATTTGATAAACAGATATAGGTTGACATTTTATTAAACCTTGGTTTCATTGTAGCATATCACCTTTTCTGCTGAAAAGGTGTACAAGTGTCTCAAAATTGTTGCCAGAATAGCTCATCTGAAGCCCTTATTTTCCTCACATTTCATGTGTTTCATGGAGCTTTGCCCCTTGAGTCCCCTTTTGGGTGCTGCCCTGTCTTGCATAGGAGCCTATAGGTGGCCCTCAGATCAATGGTCAAAAATATAATTTGCTCCAGGCGTTTTACATTTTTCTCCAGGATTTCTTACTTTGGACAGTCCTGTTGCCTGTAATTACTTTTCTGTAAAACCCAACTTATTTTAGATTCATGTTGGTGATCTGCTTTCTGGTACCTCGCTAATTATCCAAAATTCAAAATATCTAACAGTTCACCAACATATGATCCAGATGGATAAAATGTATCAGTAATCCCTATATTACTGGGAACAACTGGCAAGCAAAAATTATATTGAGCAGTATCTTGTCACACATGATGGAGAATTCAAATATCAATCCCAGTATCTCTCACAATGTTATCGATTTATTGCATTTATAAGTACAATATCATCTTCTTTGAACTGTGTACATAAGTATTTGTACTGTGCTAAGTGCTACATTATATTTATAAATGCAATGCAGTGCAATACAATGCCCTGGTAATGGTATGGATAGAAAAGTACTCTGAAAGCTGTCTTTCATGACAAAAAGATACTCAAAGTTGTGGTTGTTCCAGACACTTTGCAACCAGCACTCCAGTGAAGTAGTAATACTACTAATAGGAACAAGAGTGAAAGTATTTTTAAATGAACAAACTGTTGACACCAGTAGAGTTCCCTCACCTAAGACATGGAATATCACACTACAAAGTACTCATAATTTTGCCATAAACATGATGCATGGAGCCAGTGGTGACCCTTCAAGAATGCCTCCATGCAAGCTGCACTGAAAGAGCCATAAAGAGCCATGCCAAATAAGTGATTACATGAAACATTAATTTTACGACCATCTGAAACAGACAATAACCCCAGGATAAAATGTATACAACTACCCTATGCTAAAAAAACTTGAAAGTGGCCATATAACTGACCGCTCCAATTGGACCTGATTAATTCGTCATATTCTGGACCTTTTTATTATGAAGTCATCCTCCGGGAACTTGAATTGCTCTCTCATGCAGCAGAAATTGGACAGAAGGTTTGCATTTATGCAATTCATGTTGCAAAGAATTCTTGGAAGTGACTGTCAATTTTTTTATGACTGAGTATATTTGTGGGGTGCATGGCCTGGGAGACCCTGTGACTAAGCCTTTGCAAATGGTAAACATGAAATATTGCATGAGGATGTAACATGGCAGCAGACAGGCCCAAGGTGGCCCAAGGGGCCTTGACACAAACTGATAAAGGCTAGGCAAAAGCTGCACAGACTTGGGACAATGTAGAAGCATATTTCGCTTGGACTACATGTTAATGCTCTTCCATGTTTAGTCAGTCCCTCCAAGCTGTGGTCACATTTCACTCCTCTGCCAGTGTACACAGTTTGTAAAGACACAGAAACAACAGCACATTGTATATTATAACATTTGAGCTTGAAAGGACAGAAGCAGTGACATGTTCACGTGGGCAAACTGGCTGTGTCAGTATGCTCACATTGGGTGCTTCAGAGACAACTCCAACATACATACCGAAACAAAAAAAAACAAAAAAAAAAAAAAAAAAAAAAAAAACAAACAAACAAACAAACAAACAAACAAACAAAAAAAACTTTCAAAATGTCCTGGAGGCTTATAGTCAGTAAGCACCATATGGCCTAAGATAAAATGTGGGCTATCTGTTATAGTTATTGGGTTATTATCTAGATAATAAAATGTTTTGTGACTTTGGAAATTACATAAAGCTAACCTGTATGAAAAAAAGATAACTGACTGACTGACTGACTGACTGACTGACTGAATGAATAAACTTAAAAACAAATCAATAAATAGAGACCAAAGGGCCCATGGGTTTGTCCTTGTGTCATTTCATAGCAACTTCCCAAGTGCTTTTAGAAAGTCTTATTAATATTTTTTCAAATCAAATTTTTAAAAAGTCACTCAAGTATAACATATTGATCAAACTTAGGAGACACTCAGCTATTGTAAATCCCCACAAACTTTGAAGAGGATCGTGTGTGTGTGTGTGTGTTGCACTTTTGGAGTCTGCAATAACCCATGTGGGAGTATACAAGAACAATGGCTTAATTGGCCTGTTAATAGCTGAATACACAAGTCACGTCCCAGTGGTCTTGCCTGATGTCCCTTGCTGCAAGGGTGTGGGTATTTTACAAAGAAATACATGAGGAAGATGTACATTTTCCCTAAAAACTGCCCACATAAACCAGGGATACACTTTGTATGAAAAATGCTGAAAAAAAAGTTTTCAGTCACACTTAGTGCTTTACATACTTAAATTATGAAATGCCCAGTCAATGGTGGAATACATACTTTATTCAAATTTATCAAAGTTTGCAGGACTTCCTATTGTTCATGTTCACTCATGCATTTCACACACATACACTATTGCAAAATTTATCTCTGTTATACAGTGTGTGGCCACTCGGCCTTGAACTGGCTGCACTCTTTCAAAGTGGATTCAGCAGTTACTCAGTGACCAGCTAAGGTTCTTACAATACACATCTTACACATTGGATACAGTGTGCATACATACTAGATACAGCGTGGATATGTTGCAAATGGCCTGCCATTTTTTCAATGAGTACCCAACTCCATGCGCATCAAGTTTGGAGGATATCCAGCTAAATGTTCTTTTGAGACGTGGAAAATGTAACCGTGAATGAACAACAGATGATGACCCACCCTTTAAGCTAAGTTGACAGACAAGTCAGCTGAACAAAAATAATGACCAGAAGCCCTTTGCATACTCACTTGCACCAAGTTGCCAGTGATGTATTATACATGTATGACAGGCAATCAGGGAGAAGCTACACACTATGACAATATATTACCTTGGAATTACACTATCAATTTGGTACGTTACTTCTGCTCTTGCTCCATCATGAAAATACATATAAAGCTGCTACTAGTGTATGAAATAATGTGGCAAAAGTGAAATTGGATGAACTTTTGAGTCTGTGCCCCTGATGTGCACATGGTCTTTCACACAATTTATATGTACATTGTCTGTGATGGCAATAAATGCTTCCCAATGATAAGATTAGGAGTACAAAATAGTCAACCAATTGCCTTATGGTTGATCACCCTAATCCCTCATTTACCATTCATTTCTCTCTTTGTCTAATTGGTAAAATTGTGACAGAAGTGGTGGTCCCTCATTATATCAAACAGTTGTGATATAATCTAATGAGGGACCTTGATAATATAAATGGCCAAAATTGCTGTAAAATTTGCTGCAAATCATTTTATTTGGTAGGTACTTTATTCTTTTATTTGTCATGGTCTAAGTACATCTGTACATTTCAAAATACAGTGGTACCTGCTGTATGCAACCACTGCCGTGGGGAGCCGCATTGCTTTTTGTGGTCACTAGGCTCAAACATAGGAGTCAACTTCTTTGTAAAATTTACCTCTGGTGACAGGTCACCTGCTGTATGTGGCCACTTTTTCTTGGCAGAAGGGGTGGCTGCATACAGCAGGTACTGCTGTTCTCCAAAATTTGGGACTATAAGTCTGAATTGAGTTTCCCTCCTGATCGAGCAATCTTTGCCTGTAACTCTACACATTTCAGGACACAGGCTTTGTATTTCTGGATGGTAAATGTGTTTAAGAATCCTGTTTTCTGCTTTTGTAAAATTGCAAATTTAAGACCTCACAAATTTGTCAACTTAACAAGAGGGCTGTCTGAACAGCCCATGCTCAGCTGACCTAGAGATTCATCACACTTGTGGTTCGGTGAACTTGGAATAGGATCAAAGTCACCCATGTACTGAGTAAGTCTCACCTAATTGGAAGAACACTAACATGTGCAACATTAAGGTCCATCAAAAAACATCCAAAATCACTGAAGCATGACCACTTGCACAAATTAGGTAGACACTTATCAAAGATACATCCCTATGCAGTTTGACACAAATCTGGCCAAAATTAGTTAAGTTATAACCATTACCAGAAATTCTGATGTTAAACTTTCCTATTAAAGATGTTTTAAACAATCATAAAAAAAAAAAAAAAAAAAAAAATCACTGGAGTGTGACCAATTGGATAAACCTGGTAGAAACCCACCCTAAGTACATCTCTACCAAGTTTGAAGTCAATCTGGCCGTCGGTTTTGGAGAAGAAGTCGAAAATCTGAATCAGTATTAGAATGCCCATTGACTTACATAGTTATCAATAGGAAAGGTGTTTTCGATATCGATAAGTACCTGGATTGAAAAAATCATTAAAAATCAGGAATCTAAAGCAGTGCCACCTACTGTACAGCTTTGTTTGACCATTCCACAAGGAACATATCCACCAAGTTTCAGCCTAATCCGAGTGACATTTCTGGAGAAGAAGTTGAAAATAGCATAAACACACATTAAAAAAAAAAAAAAAAAAAAGAACAAAATTGCAGCACTACCATGTGAACTAATTAAGAACTAAGAGTCTCTAGGAGTGTTCCTGTGTAATATCAAAGCAATCAGTTGGGCAGTTTTGGAGAAAAAGATTTTCTGAGATTTGCCCAGAAAAGAACAAAACAAAACAAAACAAAAAAATCATAAGAAATCAAAAAAATCACTGGAGCATGACCATTTAAACGAACTTGGTAGAGACTCACCCAAGTCACATTCCCACCAAGTTTGAAGTTAATCTGGCAGACGGTTTTGGAGAAATGTGAATTGTGGACAGACGACAGACAACACTCAACGGAGGGATGGACGACAGACCCTCACAAAAGTTCAGCTGACTGACAAGTCAGTTGATCTAAAAATCGTGAGTTCACAACAGTGCCACCTAGTTAACAATTTTGTTTCACTCTTTTACAAGGAACATAGCTACCGAGTTTCAGCTTAATCTGACTGACGCTTCTGGATAAGTAAAAAATTTCGAAAACACACTAAAAATCATAAAAAATAGGAAAAAGATGCAGCAGCACCTAGTGAACAAATTAAGAACTAAAAGTCTGTAGGAGTGTTTCTGTGTGATATCAAAGCAATTGGATGAGTTAAGTTTTGCCCCCCCCCAAACAAAAAAGTTAATGGAAATCCAAAAATCACTGCAGCATGAGCACTTGAACAAACTTTGTAGAGACCCAACAAAGGTACATTGCCAGGAAGTTTGAAGTCAATCTGGATGATGGTTTTAGAGAAGAAGTTGAAAATGTGAATTAGCATTATAATGCCCATTGACTTGCATAGTAATCGATAGGAAAGGTGAATTTACTGATAAGTACCCAAAGTGAACAAATATTAAAAAATCAGGAATCCACAGGAGTGCCACCTGGTGAAACACTTTCTTGATCTTTTCACAGGGAACATATCCAACGAGTTTCAGCTTAATCCGAGTGACAGTTCTAGGGAAAAGAAGTCAAAAATAGCAAAAACACACAAAATCTCATGAAAAATATTTTAAAAAATTGCAGCGCCACTTGGTGAACAAATTAAGAACTAGGAGTCCCTAGAAGTGTTCCTGTGTGATATCAAAGCAATTGAGTGAGTGGTTTCAGAGAAGAATTTTTTTTTTTTGACATTTGCTCCAGAAAAGAACAAAAAAATGCATAAAAAATCCAAAAATCACTGGAGCATTGCCATTTGAACAAGCTTGGTAGAGACCTACCCAAAGTATATCCCCACCAAGTTTAAAGACAATCTAGCAAACCAATTTTGGAGAAGTCAAAAATGTAAATTGAGGACGGACAATGGACAGACGTCTCTAGTATGTTACACTTAGGTGCTAACAATGATCATGAAGTGAGTGTATAAGGTAATTGACTCTAGTTACCTCTACACCCAATCCGGACAGACAATGGACGGACAACAGACGATGGACGAATGAGCCTCCTGACAGGAGCTAAAGCTTCATTAAAAAAAAAAAAGCACTGAAGCGTGACCATTTAAACAAACTTGGTACAGACTCACCCAAGGTACATTGCCACAAGTTTGAAGTGAATTTGGAAGACAGTTTTGGAGAAGAAGCTAAAAATGTAATTGTGAATGGACGACGGATGGATGGACGCCAGACGCCGAACACCGAACGCTGGACGACTGCATGAACCTTCTAAAAGCTCAGCCTGACTACCAAGTCAGCTGAGCTAAAAACAAACAAACAAAGAACTAAACAAAAAGTATACATGTGAAAATAAATAATTTACAGCATGAGAATTAGGTGACACAGATGGAACAAATCCTAAAATATGTCACATTTAACATCATTTTCTTTTTGGCTGAATATGTTGGTACATTGGTAGCAGCCCACCATTACGGGAAATTGAACAACTGTGATACAATCTAATGAGATTATTAAAGAATATATTGAGAAAATAAATGGTAAATTATGACAATTATGTGACGTACACACATTAAAAAAGTCCTAATACCGTGTATGTCACAGTTGACACTTGCTTAATGGTCTTTTTTCATTGAGAAATTTGTCCATGCTATAGTCATGTATGGTCATGTGTAACAGCCGAGTCCTCCATTTATGGTTGTAGCAGAGGTAGTTGGTGGTGATGGATGAATGTTGTAAATGTGATAGTAATATTAGGTCAGTGAACTGTAATGTTATGTAGTGGTGTCAGCATGGGTGCTGCATCCACATGTGGTATAAACAGGTGTTTGCATTGGAATCACCAGTGGTGACTGTACATGTAGGCTATTTATATTCATGGTTACTATGGTATTGACAGCAATGGTATCAGCTATGGGACACTTTATATAATGATAACTACTGGATATTGCTGTGGTAACAGCAGTAACAATCATAGCTACATGTGGAGTGGTGATGGTAGCTCCATAAACAGTGGTAGTTGTAATGGTACATGCAGTGGTGGCAGTCTTGCAGCAGATATGACTGGACAGCAGGATTTGTCAAAGTGACCCCAATCTTGCAGAGCCACTCCAAGTGAAATGATGATCAAAATACTGTATCAGCATGGTGACTACACTGGTATCAGCCATGGTGATTACATTAGTATCACCCACAGCGATTATATTAATATCACCCATATTGGTTGAATGGCATCAGCAATCATGATTACACTGGTATCAACTGGAACCAGTGACTACACTGGTATCAGCCATTGTGATTACACTGGTATCAATAGCTGTGATTACAACTAGCATCATTAATGGACAGTGCAGTGGAGTTCCAATAGACTATTGACTAGTCTTAAATCAGTGGTGATTGTAGCTGTACAGTATTAGCTACACTTACTGTTAATTGTAATGGCCACTTCAGATGCAATTTATTTGTGGTGACTGTAGTACTGCCAGAACTGGTGCCAGCATCTAATAATAATGGTGATGCTATGGTCTGCAGGTGCCAGAGGTGGTGACTAAGACAGGGTTATAATCATGGTAAATGTAGCAATATATTGCTGGTGATTCTGGCACATTTACATCTATATTGATCCTGAAGAAATGCAGTACTGAAGTGGTGTCAGCAAATCTGATCACTGCTGTGACTGTATCAATACTCTGTATTAACTCATTCCATACCAGTCCCTGATTTTTCCGTATATTTACCTAGATTTAAAACGACAATTGCATACTTAATTTCTTTATGGAAAGAGCTTTCATTCGAGTACCAACATGCCTATAGTCTTAAGTCTGTGGTTCTGGCACTGCCTGGCAAGTCATGCTGCAGCTGCCCTTGTGGCAACTGCAGCATGACTTGCCAGGCAGTGCCAGAACCACTGACCAAGGCCTGTGACCATAGTATGGAAAGAGTTAAACGACAGTGGTGACAACAGTAGTGCCAGAAACAGTGACCATAGCAGTACTGTGCAGCATTGGTGGTACAAATGTAAATGAACCGGTACTCTACACCACTAGTAGTGCCAATGTGGCAAATAAAAAGGGATTCTACACGAGTACATGTAGTGCCAAATTGGTGACTATAGCAGTACTCCACACTGGTAGTACAGTGCCAAAGTGGTGACCATAGCACAACTCCACAGCAGCAGTGGTGCCAATATAGTGATGAATAGCAATTACTCTAAAGCAGTTACGGTTCAAAAGTGGTGACTGAAGCAGTTCTGTACAGCACCAGTAATGCCAAAAATGGTGACTATAGCAGTACTCAACAGCAGCAGTAAAATGGTGACTATAGCAGTACTCTACAGCTGCAGTTATACCAAAAGTGGTGACTATAGCATTACCAAACTCAACAGTAGCAGTTTTGTCAAAAGTAGTGATTATAGCAGTACTCTACAGCAGTAGTGGTGCTAAACAGGTGACTGTAGCAGTTCCATTTGGTGACTGAAACCATATTAGAACAATTCTATTGCGGCAAGGTTTCGCAACTCTTACTGTGCTTACACGCATACATGGGCAAATCACATCACAGTGAAGCACAGTGACTCAGCCTATTAGGGCCCTGACTGTTGAGGGGTTCCCAATTAAACTGCCAATGACATGAACATCCTGGGCATAACCACATTAAATAAACGATAATTGATAAGCTCACAGATAATGGGGTGAGGACAAGACAGCGATGGTGAAAGATTACAGTGACAATTAAAGCTCTCCCATTGCAAGCAATGAAGGGAAAATCAGACCCATAAAGTAAGTCACAAGTGTACATTACTTTTAAATTTATTCATTTTATTTATTGAGTGTATCAACTTGACAGTTTTTATCTTTAAAGCATTCCATAAACAGTGATGTCAATTAACCTTCAATATATGATTTCATTGATATCCTGATAGCCTATGAGACAAAAATAACTAAGATGAACATAGAAGAAAATGCCTTCCAATTTTATGTGCTTCAGATATGCAACAATTGGCAACATTTTCATTTATCTTGATGAGAGGCATTTGGCATTTCTGCAAAAATTTGAAAGTAACTGTCCTAATCAGAAAATACATGTGTAAAGTTGCCATAACCTCGGAGGAATCATCAACTGATTCCTCCAAGCCATGACCTAGTCTCTGGTAGAAATGAAAAACTGGGAAATATAGACTCCCCCCCCCACACACACACACACAGTTCATACACTCCAAAGTGGAATATTCTCACTGCATGGCTATTATGTCATCCAACTCCAGAGGGTGTGACTGCTCAAAAAGATTTTAACCTT
The DNA here is from genome assembly GCA_964020975.1 of Hermodice carunculata. Lineage (NCBI taxonomy): Eukaryota > Metazoa > Annelida > Polychaeta > Eunicida > Amphinomidae > Hermodice > Hermodice carunculata. Next base: position 58,717,497 of record OZ026630.1, on the reverse strand, counting down.
TACAGCAAATTTATCCAGGTTAAGGAAGGTTTTAACAACTTTATCTGGCCAATACGTGTAACAAAATTTTAATATCAATATTTTCCTTAATGTAATAAAAAGTTTCTTGCTCAAAAGTATATATTATTTGGCACACAATTTTAATATCAATATTTTCCTTAATGTAATTCAAAGCTTCTTGCTCCAAAGTATATATCATTTGGCCTCTGCTGTCCAGACCATAGACCACCAACACGCAACAGATACAGTACACTGCTAACAGTCTCCTCAAAACAGTTTCTCCTTCACATAATAATAATGATAAAAATAACAATAATAATGATAATGATAATGATAATATTCCATAGTAGTAGTAGTAGTAGTAGTAGTAGTAGTAGTAGTAGTAGTAGTAGTAGTAGTAGTAGTAGTAGTAGTAGTAGTAGTAGTAGTAGTAGTAGTAGTAGTAGTAGTAGTAGTAGTAGTAGTAGTAGTAGTAGAATGTTTCAACTTCACATCTTTCCACAATGCACTGTTGGCTTATCATCAAAGCCAGCAGACAGCCCAGGAACATTGCCAGGTCACAGTGGCTGCAAAACAGTGACAAATGGATCAAGTCATGTGTTAGTACTTCAATTGTAGTTGCAATTTGGCCCCATAAAACCAATGTAAATTACACAAAAAGCCTCCATTAATTTTTTTAATGTCCTGATACAAGTCAAATGTTGGACACAAAACTTGCACTTATTGGGTCTCATGTCAGGCATCCTGTAGCACTGCAGCACCAAAGTGCTACAAGATTGCAGAAGAGTGCTAAAGAGAGACATATTATTCCATTGTGCATACATGAAACTCAGACTGTCTGTGCTACAGGAGTAAATTTTGATGCTACAAGCATTTTGACAAGTGCTCAGTTCTGATAACTGTTTGTGTTACTGTCATAACTGTCATACTATATACAGTATACATGGACTGTCAACAAGGCAATAGTCAAGTTGGCGAATACAAAGCTTTATACTGGTTGGGTTTCCAATATAAGTATCATGAGAAGAGTTCAATTGGTACCTAAATTGTTCAATAATTTGCACACTTAATCATTTCTCTCACTTTTGTTACAAAAAACTGAGAAATTTGTTATAATTTCCATATTTGTCAGTAATACTTACCTATCCGCTACATTTGATATAATCTTTCATGGTTACTGTGGCTGCTCCAAACATCATCCCATCAGAAAATCTTTCTCCTCTTCTGTTCTTCTAGACTAAGGCCTGTGTGATACCTTCTACCGGTTGACCCTGCTGAACAGTATTTGACCTCTGGTATTGACCAATCACATCAGTATCTCATGATGGCCTGACCTCATAATGATCTGGGATGGTTATAGGTGGATCTTCATGTAGTGGACAGGTAAGCATTACTAACAATATGGAAATTATAATAAATTACTTAGATTTTGTGTCATAATACATTACCTCCGAACTACAAATGGTAGACATTCCAGTAGAAGAACAGATCCCCTCAAAGGACCCCTGAACATATTACATAACACCAGCCTCCAGAGGAGAAATGGTACCCAGAGGATTGTCAAAGATCACTGCTTACGTATCTAGTGTGCAGGAACACTTTTATGTACAAGCAGACATGCCTCCACATAGGACAAATCCCTCAGAAAAAAAAAAAAGTTGCTGACAATATTGTGTGACCGGAGCTCCACCTACATGCTGCCATAATGTCACTGAACACAACATATTTTAGAGCATCCCAAAGAAGAGGCAATGGCTCTGACCTCATGACCACTGATTTGATGTAGTTGTTTGAGCTCCAGGATTTTATCTGTTGCAAACTTTGCCAATTTGTTTGCCTTCACAATCCAGCAAGAGATCGTGTTGGCACAGATAACAGGAAAATCTGTCTAAACTGAAATTTTTTTCTTTAAAGGTTAAAACAAAGGATGTCTACATTTCCTGATGGGATATATTCTTTGGAAACAAAACTTAAGCACTCTAACTGGACAATGTGATCTATCAGTATCTTGCTGAGAACAGTGAACTATGACTGGATAGGTCTATAACTGGCCTCCATCCCCCACCCTCACCCCCTGTCTTTTTTAGGGAATTAGAAACAAGCCACTATAAAATCCTGGTGACTGAGGTTTGATAACCTTCTCTATCTCCCATTTCTGTAAAGGGTAATGTTGGTCTCCTCCAAGTTTTCTACCTTACCAAGGCACAGGGTACTAAACTCCTGCAGTCTGGTCAGTGAAGTTTTACATCCCATGTTTACAATGGTACTGGATACATTTTTGGTAGATGCCAGGGATTGGGAAGCAGTCTGCTGTTGTTAATTCATAGGATGCACTGGTTGCCAATGGTTCCAGCAGCTCTACCATTACCTTGGTTTGCTCCCCAATATATTTGGAAAACAGAATCGCCAAATGCTCCTGTCCATCTGTCCTCTGTGACATAGGCTGGGGAGCCAAAGGCCTTAGCTTCCGAGGCAATCCTAGACCTTGGATCCTAAAATGGTCAACTATTAAGTCAATATTATGAGCTGTAACAACATCATCCAAAGAATTCACTGGATCTTCTGTGTCAGAGCCCTCATGCTTCCGCTTCCTTAGCTGAACACAGGCAGTGATGTCCTGTAACATCTCCCAAACTGTCTCCCCCACTGAGGTACCTGGTTAGGTGTAGGATGAAGCTGATGTTCCCCAAGGAAGTGCTTGGACTCCATGCACAAAAAATCTTGAACGAGACTGGGACTCATCCTCTGCATCAGAGTCCTCGGGGTCTGATGGCACTGAAGATAGGGTTTTACCTGATTGACTGTGCCAATCAATATTTGCTTGCAGTGACATCTGCTATCCTAGTAAAGGAAGAACAATGTTGATTTCAGTAATATCATGCTTTTCCGGATTGGGAGTCAAAATGAGGAAGGTGGCTTGTCTATGCCTGGGACTCCCAGTCCATCAGAGACTGCTGGTGAAGCAGGCATAATAACCTCATTACTCGCAGGTTGAAGTGATGTAGCATCAAGCTGTGAACTCACTGCTGCATGGTTACTGGTAAGACTGACAATACTTTTCCCAATTACTGCATGAATCCATAGGGAAGGAAAACATACCGATGAATGCACCACCTTACCCAATAACCAGTGATGTAGATTGTGGCCTGTGAGGTGATAAAGGAGCTGAAGACTGAGAAAGCACTTTGGCCCTATGAGACTGCCAAGTCAAAATCAAAGCCCATGAAACTTGATCCGTACTCAGTGGTGACCTGCCTGGTTAAAAACTGCACCTGTACCGACACCTTGTTTCACAGGTAAAGGGCTGGAAGGACCAGATGAGTGTGACTGTGAGCCCCTGACTGTGGCGATCACACTGTTTCAGTGAGTAACATTGACAGAAGCTTTGTCACTTGCGGTACCAGTGCCAGGAATGTGACATTCCTTATTATTGTGTTTTTGTCTGACCCCTGCCAAGTGAAGGGGAACCAGCAGAGGCAAGCTCCAAGCCTTCGAAGGAAGCCTATTGATCTCTCCATCCACACTGACAGCAGCAATGGCTCCAGCCCCAGAAATGAGATTATACCCCATGCCTAACTGCAGCTAAGCCCCTCTTAGAGGTACCAGCACTGAGACCAGCATCTGAAACCAAAACAGATGAAGACAAAGGGGCTGTATTGTGACCAATAACCTGCCTATTCCTTCTCCGAAGGAGTAGCCCTCAAATGCACTGGGTGGAGATTGGACAGATGGTAGGGTGGTCCCAAAGCCACAAACCCCATCCTGCATGTTGTCATGTAAAAAAAAAACAAAAACAAAAACAAAAACAAAACAAAAACAAAAAAAAAAAAAACAAAAACAAAAAAAAAACAAAAAAAAAATAAATAAATAAAAAAAAAAACAAACAAAAACAAAAAAAACAAAAAAAAAAACAAAAAAAAACAAAAACAAAAAAAAACCAAACCAAAAAAAAAACAAAAACAAAAACAAAAAAAAACCAAACCAAAAAAAAAAACAAAAACAAAAACAAAAACAAAAACAAAAAAATACAAACCAAAAAAAAATAATAAAAAAAAACAAAAACAAAACAAAACAAAAAAAAAAAAAAACAAAAAAAAAAAAAACAAAAAAACAAAAAAAACAAAAAACAAAAAAATGGATGCAAGGCATTTATTGTGCAAGATACCACAAATGGAGGCACATATGGAGGCTGAGAAAAATGTTAGGAAAAGGTGATTTTCTAACATGTTGGGTGTTGGAGCAGTATAAACTCAGAGAGATTATACTAAATGTAGTTGATAGTTAATATATCATGACTCTAGTGAAAACAAATAAATTAAGAACTAGGGGTTCCTAGGAGTGTTCCTGTGTGATATTAAAACAATTGGGTGAGTGGTTTTGGAGACAATTTTTTAAGATTTGCCCCCCAAAAAAACAACAAAAATTATTAAAAAATCACTAGAGCATGGCCATTAGAACAACTTGGTAGACACCCACCCAAGATGCATTGCCAACTAGTTTGAGAGAATCTGGTGGACAATTTTGGAGAAGTTGAAAAAAGTAATTGTGAACAGACTGATGACGGATGACTGAGCCTCCTAAAAGCTCAGCCTGACTAGCAAGTCAGCTGAGCTAAAAATTGGTGAAGACCTACCCAAGGTATATCCTTACCAAGTTTGAAGTGAATTTTGTTAATGTTTTTGGAGAAGTAAAAAATGTGCCTTACCATTGCAATCCCCATTGACTTGCATTGAAATCAATGTGAATGTATACATTAACCAAGAAGTAACCAAAATTGAAAAATTTGATAAAATTTAGAGATGCAGAACTTCTTCACCTTGTGAAAAAGTTTGTTTCACTCTTCCACAAGGTACATTTCCACTGAGGTTCAGAAGAATTTCAGGGATGTTTTTGGAGAAAAATTAAAAACTAGCTTTAACACACGTGAAAACTTATAAAAAGATTACAGCAACATCCAGTGAGCAAAGTAAGATTTAGGGGTTCTTGGAAGTGTCCTTATGCAATTTCAAAGCAATTGGCATACCGGTTTTGGAAATTTTTTTTAAAGATCTTGCTGGAAAATGACCCCCTCCCCCCAACAAAATGAAGAAAAAAAAAAGGGAAAAAAAATCACTGAACTGTGACCTTTTGAACAAATTTGGTACAGACCCAAGGTATATTCCCACCACATTTCAAGTGAATCCAGCTGACAGTTTTTCAGAAGAAATAAAAACTGTGAATTGTTGATGGATGGATGTCAATGTGATGCTGACACCAATGAAGATGGATGAACAGCTGACTGACAAATCAGCTGGGCTAAAAAAATCCTGTAAATTGCATGAAAAAGCTGCTATTATTTTATTTTTGTTATGTCCCATAACATGTCATATACTGGCCACCAGACTTGCACTTATTGGGTCTCAATTAGCAGGTAACTATTGTAACTGACATGTAACATACATGTACAGTGTACAAGGGTTGTCAATAATACAAGCAAGAGTCAAATAGGTGAATACAAGGCTATATACTGGCTGGGTTTCCAATATAAATATCATGAGAAAAGTTTAGTTGGTATGAAAATTGTTCATTATTTGCAGAATTTTACACTTCTCTGTCTTTCTTACAGAAAATGAACATGTTACAATATTTTATATGATTGACTACGAACACACTAAAATCATTGGAAGGCAACATATTATTTATCAAAATGGAAAATTCATTATCAGCACCACTTTTTTCCTGGTGCTTTTTGGGGGGTTTAATTTCCACTGAATTCTCCAGAAAATTAAATCAGTAAATGTCACTAATACAAAACATGAATCACAATTAGTACCAGACAAAATCTGACATTGTCCACTTTTGATTTCATTCAATATGAGTTCTGTCAATTATTGATTCATTATCAGACTGCATCAGCAGTTCATCTACAGATAATTGCCTAAACATTTCTGTTCTTGTCACATAGATTTGTACAATCACACGAATGGAACTAAATTAGTTCCAGACACAATCAACATCGGGACATGTGCAATTGTCACCGAAGCTTATTGTCTTTCCATTTATAATAGGAATTTATCATGTAATCTATCAGTGGGGACAGAAGGGATAGAAAGCTGGCCTTGTTACACAGTGCAATTAGTGCATGCATTTGTCACATTGATGTGATTTGCAATAATACACAGGCCACATAAACATTTCTTATCATCCAATAAAAACACAATAACATGGGACCTGGTATAAGTAAAGTAACTGAATCAAGTAACCTTTCGTATTGTTTGTAAAACTTAAAGGCATGTGGATGTGGATTGTTTATCAAAAGAGAAAAAATGTCGCTGTGGATTTGGTGAGCAAAGAGCACATTCAAAATAGTAAAAAATGTCCATGATCAATCTGAACTAGCAAAAAAATTTACTTCACAGCAAATCTGTCTGGATGCCTTCAAAATGAGAAGTTTGAAACGCTACACTTGCCATGGTTCAACATAATCTAAATTTTGTGTATCAGCCTAATTTGCATAAATGAAAATGTTAAAAGTTTGGTTCTTGGTTCATTAGATGTGGCCATGTCAGAAACTAATAAACTGAAGTTTGAATGCCACCACTATCTATACAACCCTGCAATAGTTTTGAAGTTATTCAATATTTTAATTATGTCTGTCTAATCTGCATAAATCAAAAGCCTTCAACTTTGGTTCATGGTTCACTGGATGCACATATGACACAAATCTAGAAAGTGAAGTTGAAATGGCACATCTATCTATAATTGTTTTGAAGCTATTCAAGATTTAAATTTGGTGTATTCACCTAATTTACATAAATTTAAATCCTAAAACTTTGGTTCATGGTTCTTTGGATGTGGCTTTGTCACAAACATACAAATTGAAGTAGGAATGGCATTTCTATCTTTGAAAGTTTTGGAGATAATCAACCGTTAAATTTTTCAGTGCACTAATTAGCGTAATTTAAAAGTATACAACTTTCATTTATCGCCATTATATTGGCAGGTGTCACAAACCTATACATGCACATTGAAATTTTGTGTCTATCTGCTATAGTTTGAAAGGCATGGAGCCTTTTAAATTTGAATTGCCCATAATTTGCATAATTTTAAACATCATGACTATTCCAAACAATATGCACAATTACACTGGTAGGTCAGTCACATGGCAAGTTTGGTGGTTTTTGAAATGATGGTGTCGGAGAAAAACTGTGGACAAAGAAAGAAAGAAAGAAAGAAAGAAAGAAAGAAAGAAAGAAAGAAAGAAAGAAAGAAAGAAAGAAAGATAGAAAGAAAGAAAGAAGAATCTTGGAAAAACAAAATATCTGGGCTCGAACCTAGACATAATGATTTACCTTGTAATTTGACCAAGGGTATCTGACAGTGAGCTGAGAGTAGTAGGAGCAACTCATCATGGTGGGACAGTGCCACTGTTCTTAATTTGTTAAAGGTAATGGAATTAGAATATTTAATCATTCACACATGTAAATAAGGTAAAATTGGGGAAACGGACAGGTTGAGGCCTGTTGTTATTTTCCACACAATTATAAAACATTTTTTCTCCATCTTATGGCCACATGGGGGATCAATATGGCAGACCAGGGACTACAGGTGTGCCAGCCAAAGGGCTCAATCTAATTGTTTTCATCAATAACTAGTTGCATCAAATGTTGCAAATTAACTCTACAGGAATTAAATAAAGTAAATGAAATCACAGATGACTCCGACAAGAATAATAATGTAGGTGACAGGGCATTTGATTACAGCTAAAACCTAGTCACTTGTAACCCTTACTCTCTCAGAGTACCCAGACACATCTATATAGTGTCACCTGCTTCTACTGAGTGTAAAAGACGTGGAAAGAGGAAAGATCTCTAATTTTCTTAATTAATCAACTGTTGCAAAGAGTTAAGGAACATTCTGACCAAGAGGCTTCTGCAAAGTGGACCCTTGTATCACACATCACCCCCACCCCCACCCCCACCCCCCAAAAAAAACTAGAAAAGATTTGCTTCAAAGCAAATCTATCTTTGACTGCAGCTAAAACCTAGTCACTTGTAACCCTTACTTAAATATTAAATGCTGCAACTTTTGTACTTTGGTACTTCACATTCCATTAAGCTTATGGCTTGATGAAAATTTCAAAGTCCAAATGACCATGACGTTTGACCTGTAGAGGTCACATGTAAATTGCAAAAATATCCAGTGTTACAATACCCACAATTTAAGCTCAATATCAACCAAATCAGATGAAAATTGACCAAGTTATGGCAAGATGAAACTTTCAAAGGGCCAAATGACCTTGACCTTTGCCCTTTAGAGGTTACATGTTCTTACAAAAATGTGCAGTGTTGCAATACCTACAATTTGAGTCCAAAATGATTACAATTGGATGGAAATTGGCTGAATTATGGCTGGATGAACTTTCAAAGGTCCAAATGATATTGACCTTTTGAGGTCATATGTAAGTGTCAAAAATATGCAGTTTTACAATAGCTACAATTTGAGTCCAACATGATTAAAATTAGATAAAAATTGACCAAGTTATGGCTAGAAGAAAGCCACCATCGAAAGTGGCCTTTGACCTTGAGATGACCTCTACCTGAAGTAAATCTTGACCTTTAAAATGACATTTTGACATGAAATTGACCTTTGACCTTGACATGACCTTGACATTTGAGATGACCTTTGCCTTGCTATGATTGAACTATACACTCCGAACCACATCAACTATAGTATATAAGATATTGAAGATTTAAAACTTTAATTAGCCCTCATTTGCATAATTTTCAAAAGCATGACTGTTCATTATAAAAAGGAGAGACTTCATCGACAGAAGTATAATTGTGCCAAGTTTGGAGTTTCTGCATATAATACTTTTCAAATGAAATGTCGGACAAATTTGCCTGTAAAGAAAGAAAGAAAAAAGAAAGAATTGCTAGAAAAACAATATGTCTGTGTTGTGCCAAGTTTGGAGTTTCTATGTATAATACTTTTCAAATGTCAAACAAATTTGCCTCTAAAGAAAGAAAGAAAGAAAGAAAGAAAGAAAGAAAGAAAGAAAGAAAGAAAGAAAGAATTCCTAGAAAAACAATATGTCTGTATTGTGCCATGTTTGGAGTTTCTACGTATATTTCTTTTCAAATGAAATGTCAGACAAATTTGCCTGTAAAGAAAGATGAAAGAGAGAGAGAAAGAGAGAGAGAGAGAAAGAGAGAGAGAGAGATAGAGAGAGAGAGAGAGAGAGAGAGAGAGAGAGAGAGAGAAAGAAAGAAAGAAAGAAAGAAAGAAAGAAAGAAAGAAAGAAAGAAAGAAAGAAAGAAAGAAAGAAAGAAAGAAAGAAATGCAATATGTGTGTGTTGGCACACAGACATAATAAAGAATTCCTAGAAAAACAACATGTCTGTCTGCCAACAAAAAAACAAACAAACCACACTTGTCTGGCTTTGCAGAAGGAATCCATAGCACAATAATTTTGTTACATTTATGGCTGCAACACTTTTGACACATAAAACTTATTGTAAGCTTGTCTATATTATCACCCTGTGTGAACTTTTTCTCCCCCATGCCAGTCTTTGTCTGGAGGCTAAGTAACCTCTCTCTAACATTGATACCAGTTATTCCCATATCTGCCATTATTTTCTCGTTCTCCAGGAATGTCCATCTACCTTGAGGAGCTTTGTGATCAACAATAAATGGTCAGATAAAACTGCTGTGAGGAAGGGTGAGGTGGAGGCAGCAGATGTAATCAGCTGTACAGTCCGAGTAAGACAGAGGTCAGTCCGCCAGACACTTGTGCTTCCTCCACTATGAATTTCCTATGAATAATGTTTTGTGTGGCCATCAAGCAGGCTTTTACAGCAGACAATTTGTGGTGCACACTGACAACCCAGGTTATGGTCAGTGTCATGCTATCTGCCTGACATGACCCTCAATGACCAGACCACTCCCATCCCAACCACTTAAATCCTCAAGATCTCCACCATACAAAATATATGTAAAAAAAGAGAGAGAGAGAAAGATGTGACCCATGAGACTAGCCGAATAAATGGAAAGTTGCAGCTCATGTGCTGAAAAATGTTGAACACTAAAGAATGCCATTTGATGAACAACTTTGTTAAATGTAATAATTTTGATCCTTTCTTCTCAAAACTTCAGATCAATATGTTGCAGGGCTCAGCCCTTCCAGTCCTTTTGTGACTATGTTTGGGGCCTATATACAAAAGCAAGAAATTCTAGCAGAACTTGTGGGGTAACCCTCCCAAAATATATACATGTAGTGCAATTTAAACTCTGTTGCACAAATTACGTGCCTTTGAAGCAGCATGTTTCTTTTGACATTGCTATGGAGAATACATAGAATTTGGTCTGCAGGCAACAAAACTGTTTGGTAGGAATATTTACTTTGTATGGTTTTGTCTATAATTCATTGACTTTCTTAAATGAAGGAGGGTTAATTTGTGTATAAGTTTGCCCATCCCTGCAAGTGGGTGTGTGCTAATTAATTCAGCCCCAGATTTTTTTTTTAGGTGGCACTTAACTCAAGATGCATCACTATTTACCAAAATACTTGGACCTAGGTGAATAAATTGGTTCATGTCTGGTCAGACTGGCTGGTGGCTTACAGGCGTGCCTCATCCAGGTAGAAATGAGGTGCACATACCTAGCTGGCTGGCACAACTGATCCAAAGCTGCCTCCAGCAAAATGACAAAGTACTGGTGGATGCCCCAGTGACACAGGCAGCAGTCGGCACATTGTGATTTACAGCAAGGGCACACAGGCAGTCAGGCGGTAAAACTATACCGACACACTACCTGGCCTGCAGACAATAGGCACTACATCAACAAATCATCCTCTGTGTGTACAGACACAGGAATGTATATATCACAAAATGGTGATTATGCTTTTATTATGCAAATTGTCATCTATGAAGTCACGAATTAAACATAACTTGAGACAATTTTGACTTTGTATGTTATCATTACATATATCATCTTGAAATTTTGAAAAAGCTAAATATTTTACCTTGCAACAAACTTGTCTCACTGTTTATTTTTTTTGCTTACAATATGTTATTTGATGCAGAGTGACTTGTCACCACACTGATGAGTTATGCTTTCTATCTCTATTTTATATGTAAACAGTCTATTCGTATTCTTAGTGAATTTCACATGAACACTTTTCAAGCCCGGATTACATCAAAGGCACTTTAAAGCTGTCTGTAAATAGTTTTCATGGAAAGAGACACATTTTGTATGAATACATCAGGATAAGGTACCAGTTTTGAGTTCTCTGTGGTCAGCCATGCACCAAAGTCACCTGTGTGTGATATTCTTTCCAGAAACAGAAAAATATATCTTTCTTCTTCAAGATCAATGGCCACTTCAAAGTCAATGTTTGACCTGCAGATTTCAATAGTTACATTTGGAATACAACCCAGGAGGTATGAGTAAATTCAAACAATGACTTACATGTATATTCATATAGAGTGTACATTAGGACTTAATGGAGCTCTTAAGCCCATTTTCACAAAGTGTGATACATATATAGTGAGGGCCAATATATCACTACAATATATGCTCTTCAGCCAGCAGTGAAAAAAAAAAAGTATAATGTCAGGGGTGCTTTAATAGCCTGTTTGTTTATTTTAGATTCCTGTCTTTTGGACATGCCAGAACAAAGTCAGCATGACTGCAATGACTACTCATCCCATGGTCAATTCAAACATATGTCAGTCATCATAGTATTTTGATTTTGCATTTGTCCTTTAAAACATACAGTGATGTATTTTCCAGCATGGAGGTATGATTAGATTGTACTCCACCCTTCAACTTGTACATTTACAGAGCAAACACCATCTAATAGCTATTACAATATTAGTATGGTTCTGAAGGAGGGATATACAGTGTGATACAGTTATCAAATATCAACCAAGAACTATAACAAGGGACCCATGAATGGTCTACACTCAGCTGCACATGATTCACCAAGATATTAATGTACAATGAGGCTAGGTAGGCACATGCAAGTTTCATTGTCTCAAAACTCAAACTTCAAAATATATATTCACTTGATGCAAAAGTAAAGGGCCATCACCTTGTTCAAAACTTTAAATAAGATACCGCAATATATATGACAGCTGTTAGCAAATGTAGGGTTTGATGTGGCAGCTCCTCCACCATGGATAACCAGAGTATTTAGGGAAAACTGGTCCAGGATATGACAAAAGAACACTTTTGACACATATCGAACTTATGCAGTCTTTTTGGCTGGGGCATTATTTTTGATCAATTTTGAATGAGTTATTTCAGTAGGGCATGTAGGATACACTATTCTACATGGTAGCAGCACCTACTTCCTGTGTCAAATGATATTTTTAACCAATAAGAGAAACAGGTTGTTTATACCAGAGCTATCTTCACTTGCAACTGGAGGATAAGAGGGAAGTTACCTACAGGTCACATGCTCCATCACAAATCATAAAAACGTACATTTACTTCTTTAGTTTTTGTATGCATAATAGTAGTATTCAATGCAGAGTTTCTTGTGATCCATATATGGCAATCCTGAGGAGACAATGTATGGTGAACATGTAAGTGGGTCAACTGCATAATCAATCCATGCTTCAATGCAAAATTTAAAAATGAAGGTTAAAAGGCATTATGATTCATTTTAAAAGATCTGTCAGTCATCAATGCCCACTATACAAATATATATATTTAGCATACATTTTGCCTCATTCTTTGGCTACTTGCCTTGTCATTAGCTCATTTATATATATATATATACATATATATATATATATATATATATATATATATATATATATATATATATATATATATATATATATATATATATATATATACAGTAAAACCTCTCTAACCGAACACATCCGTACACGGAACACCTCTCTATATTGAACACCATTTCTCAGTCCTAAGTACATATTTCCAATGTAAGCAAATCTCCCTAGACCGAACACCTCACTATACCAAACACTTTTTTCCGGTCCCAAGGTTGTTCAGTATAGGAAGGTTTTACTGTATATATATATATATATATATATATATATATATATATATATATATATATATATATATAAATATACACACACACACACACACATATATATATGGGGGGGGGAGAGAGAGAGAGAGAGAGAGAGAGAGAGAGAGAGAGAGAGAGAGAGAGAGAGAGAGAGAGAGAGAGAGAGAGAGAGAGAGATGAGAGAGAGAGAGAGAGAGAGAGAGAGAGAGAGAGAGAGAGAGAGAGAGAGAGAGAGAGAGAGAGAGAGAGAGAGAGAGAGAGAGAGAGAGAGAGAGAGAATGACGAGCGAACACAGGTCATGAGCAATTTTCCCACCAACAACGATCCCTCGTGCGAGAGAAAAATAGTTGCTATTTTTCTCTATCTATAATGTATTGGAGATATTCAACTTTGAAATTTTTTAATGTCCCAAATTAGCACAATTTAAAATTCTACAACTTTATTTCACTGTCCATTGTATTGGCAGGTGTCTCAAAATTTGTTCGTAGAGAGAGAGAAAGGAAGGAAGGAAAGAAGGCAACAAAAGAAAAGAAAGAAAGAAAAGTCTTGAAAGAACAAAATGTCTGTGTTTGCACCCAGACATAAAAACAGGAAAGAGTACGAGTCCATGACGTAAATCTGCAGTACTTTGGGGCGACTGGCAGCAGATATGGCCAACATTGCTGTGGGGCCTGGGTGAGAGCCCACACCCATCATCAGCCAGAGAACTGCCTGGACATATGCCAGCACAGTCAATCACTGGGGACTCTCAAACAAGTACATGCATTACAGGAACTTCAAAACATACACGTACTGCTGAACACTGGAAGCACGGGATAACCACTTGATGTGTACAATAGGTTAGGTTATAATTTAATTTGGGGTGTATTCTTTTGTTTATAACTTACTTTAAAGTGTACAGTACTTTATTGTAGAATTCATCAGCTCTAAATTTCAAGATAAACAGACAAGCTTTGTTTTGGTCCAGGGTATATAATGCGTGTTGTGGAAAGGGCTTCAGGGGCAAAACTGTTCAATCTAATATTTGACAAGGTATCTGTGTTTCCCATAGGGAAAAACAAGGAGACTTGTCTCTTTTCCAAATATATATTTTTTGCTTTTTTTTTTTTTTTTTTTTTTTTTGGCGTTTGCAGAGCTGCATATTTCCATACATATATCACTAGATTTATTGGTTCTTGCAAAACAGTACATTTCCAACATTGTGTGGGTGGGTGGGTGGGGGGGCACAGGAAGGAGAGTTATAACAGATGTCCCTTCCCTTTTGATTTGGCCATATTGGCAGCAAAAACAAAGCAATTATTTGAACAGTTAATATATTTTATTCCAGAAAAACAATTAGGAACCTGGGCTATGCCCTTAATAAATACCTCTTGGTGAGAGTCAAGCTCACCCATTTAAGACATTAGTAACTGATGTACAATCTGTATGGCTTTTAAACCAATACATCTTAAAAATATTGAATCTTATTATGTCTGGATGCTGATTTTCAATAGCTTCTGTAGCCAGACCATTTAGTTCATAAAACGTACCCAACAGGCAGTATTCACAACTGCCTAACACCTGGCAATTTGATGGCTTTATCTTCACTTATCAAAGAAAAATTACACCCTTTTTGTTCTTTATTGCTGTCCATGCCTCAAGTCACACCATCTTGAGATTTGTCAATCTCATGATCTACACAGTAATTTTCACACTCACTCATAATCTAAGAAGTATCTCATATTTTTTAACATGCTTGTGATCATATACAATTTGACAGCAGCATAATAGATACTAGTTAGACTTGTCACCACAAAGTAATGTTGTTCATGAGAAAGCATACCACCCAAGCAAAATGGAGTAGTCCACCAATCAACAGTTTATCATTACTATTTCACATTCAATATGCATATTCAACATTTCTCATTGTTCAGTCACACATCAAAGCAAACTTGAATGAACTGTAAGCATTTTAATGTTCATTATAAAGAGCATGGATCCCAGTTCTGCGTAATTAAAGCTTTGAAGTAGAACCAGGCATATGAGGTAGAGACAGCTATTTCACTAATAAGCAGCAAATTTCCCACTTATCGACTCTCTTGCTATAACAAAGAGGAATCATTGTGCCATTTTCAGATGATATTTACCAATGTTTGTATGGCTCTCTCAGGGCACAAAAGGTCAAATGTGGCACCAGATGTTTACTTGAGGCAATTATATTGAAAAAGTCAATAACGTATCTGTGACTTACAATGTAACATCTGATGCAGCAGATTCCCCAACCAGGAGTTCCTGTGGAAATGGTGTGCTCAGATGTCAGGTTGACCATGAAAGTAAATTGGCTCAACATGCATTGACACAAAAGGAAGTACAATACAACGTCATGAGCAAAAAGCCTGGCACTCTTTCCCCCTTGAATTAAGTCTTAAACTCTTGAATTAAGTCTGAGTTTAAGACTGATTCAACAGCTTTCCTTGGAGTGGGTTGGGTGCTGAGCACCCATCCCATGCTAAGGAAAGCTGTTGATGTGGGACTTGTCATCTTGATAGGTCTCATCTAGAATTCACATTCAAATTGTTTTCCTTTATGGTTGAAATTAATCATAAACATAGGAGCAGATGGTATACAACTGCCAGTGGGTTTTGGCCTGTTTAAGGAGCAAGGCTTAAGAAACTGTGCACACCACTTGCACGCCACCCTTCTTAAGGACATGAACACCCAGTACCATGGATGATGAAAATGATGATTTACCAAATCTAGCATTGTTCCTTACATTTACCATATTCTACTACCTCAGGATCTGTCCATCCATTCCTAATGAATACCCCATATATCCCATAACCCAAAGAGAGAAAAATATATTCAAAATGACTAAAAAAGTGATCATCTGGCAATTAATGGAAGTAAAGTGACTTTTTAAGACAACACAGCTACAGACCACATTTATGTGGGCTCTGATGCTGTCTACTCTACATCATTGTACATGTACTCCCATTGACAGAACACATGTATTCCTGTTTATCTAGTTCTCCCTGTTGTGATCAGTTCTCTCTTCACATGTACTTCCTGTCTACTAACGAGAGGCCCATGGGCCTAATGCTCTGCTGGCACCGTGGCTACACCCACATCTTCATTTCAAAATTGCGAGTCCTCAGGTGGCTTCAGAACATATAGAGCTTGTGTGATTTTACTGTCTCATTTGTCCACCAGATGGCACTTCGCTCCACATGTAATCATAGCTTATTTGTGCAATTCCTGTGATGGTTATTGTTGCATACATGTGTCAAGACAACAATGAGCGAGTCCTTAACTTTATGTCCTCAGTGACCTTCGGACCAAAGATCAAGGTCACCGTGATTATGTAATACAAGAGGCCCATGGGCCTGGTGTTGTGCTGACACTGATGTCTAGGCTACATCCTGCCATTACAAAATGACGTCTTTCAACTTTACATGTATGCCGACTTCACAAAAATACGTCAAGGTCACTGATATTACATAACATTGCAGCATTGGACATGGTCTATATATCCCATAAATTTGGCACGTCTAATCTAATTACTTTTTCCACAATAGAATTTTATATCTTAAAACACATTTTGGCTTATAATTGCTGTCAAATTATAGTTGGTGCCACTAGTATCACTAGCAACTTAGATTTTGAGCTCCCCCACATTCCTACCAAATTCTGTGAATATCCCCTAAAAATTAAATATGCTACAGTGTTCTAAGAATTTCACCTTTTGACCCCAATATTGCATAATATTGTAAGTGGCCCCACCAATATCAAAAGAGACCTAGATTTATTATACATAGTGTAAGTCCTGAAAGTCATATTGGGCTAACTTGAAAACTGTGGACAGTATTGCGGTCACAAGATTTTCACATTTTGACACGTGTACTCCATAAAACTATAGGTTGTGCCACCAAAAAACCCCAATAAATTTGGACAACCACCAAGCTGCATAACTACTGGGTCACAGTGACCCAGGTCACTAAGTTCAGTTTTATGTACAATGTAATCAAGGCAATTTGATCTGGTGGCTCAATTCTCTTTGCCATTGATGTCCAAGCTACACCCTGCCATTACATTTCAACTTTACAGGCATGGTCACCTCACAAAAATAGGTCAAGGTCTATATATCCTATAAATTTGGCAAGTCTAATCTAATTACTTTGCCAAATATGGAATTTTATATCTTAAAACATATTTTGGCTCATAATTTCTGTCAAATTACAGGTGGTGCCACTAGTATCATTAGCAACTTAGACTTTGACCTCCACCACAACTCCACCAAATTTGGTGAAGATCCGCCAAAAATTAAAGATGCTAGACTGTTCACAACATTTTCATATTTTGACCCCTATACATATACGATATATTGTAGGTGGTGCTACTAATATTATAAGGGACCTAGATTTTCATCCACCCTGTAAGTCCTGAAAGTTATTATTGGGCTAACTTGAAAACTGTGGATGGTATCATGCTCACAACCCCAAAGTTTATGAACAGACGGACATGAGTGATCATATAAGCTCTGCAAACTTAGGTCAGCAGAGCTAAAACAATCCTGGTTTCATAGATTACATGCATGTTTTAGCATGCCCTGGGATGGGGTGGTCTCTCAGACCAGGCTTATATGGCTGCATATAAAGCAGGAGTCATGGTAGGCCTACATGTATGTTTATTCATATACATGTATACTGTACTATGTGAATTTGTGCTTTTTTCCCCTTTTTACATGTTTTCCACTTTGATGTATCTGAGTTTACCACCCATAAAATTAATAAAACATATTTCTCTAGTTCTCTGCGGCAGTGAATAAAGTATTACTTTTATTATTATAATTATGAAAATTAATTTTCTCCCAACTTATAACAATGTTCTGCAGGGTACACTGCATACATGATATACAAATTATATTCACAACCATACTACCAGCACATTACAAATACAATAAAGTCATACATGAAGCCCTCAAATAATTTTCATATATTTTCCACTCCACAGTGGAGTGTAAATAGAAGCACTAAGCTTAGTCTGCTTTGGAAACAATTATATATAAGAAAGTAAAATAAGTAAAATACTCACTAGTATTGTATAATTAGCACACTCCCATAATAAAGTACTAATTCTACTAAACTACACACAGCCAACAAAGTGTTGAGCAACACAAAAAGAATGGAACAGTACAAAAAGAAGCCCTTCCCAAGCAAGGAATATTACACAGCTTCATTCACTAGTTTATATATACGTACCAGTTAAAGTAAATGACGAAAGTCAAAGTACAAATCACAATTAAACAATAGGTAATTTTCTGCAATAATAATTAAATAATAAATTAAACAAAAATATGCTGAAGCAACAGAGATTTCAGACACGGAAAGGAATATCATTAAAAAAAATATATAAAAGTTTTAATTTCAATAAGCCAGTTAAACATGCACGTAGCCTTTAAAAATATAACACATGGGGGATCAATTTAATTTAAACATATACATTTTTCCTGAATTAGCAAATAGTACATAGTACTAACATGATGGTTCTCCAGACGAACTGGGCCATGTCAATAGGACAACTCCAAATACAGTACTTGTACTGGATTGATTACGATGAACTGGGCCATGTTGATAATGGCATTCACACATGCTGGTCTCCATTGAACCATTCTTTTTAAGAATGGGGATTTGGTGCAGTTGGTATGTGCGTTTCCCATTTTCGGCTAGATAATTGATGTCGAAGGTTGCTGGTTCAAGACCCAGGTGTAAGATTTAGATTGCCAGATGCAGGCTTTCAATAGTTAGAGTGGTGACGTTGCTTAGCACATGTGACCACTGTGTGACCTTGAGAATTGAGTCAAGGTCAACTATGCTTGCACACAAAGTAGGCCATATAGGAGTGTAATATCATGTGCAATTTGAAAGTCCTGTCTCAAAAATTTCTGAAGTTATGGTGGTAAAACCATGGGAAGGACGGGCGGATGGACGGACGGACAGATGGACGGACGGCACAGGGTACGACAATACCTGTCGGCCTCATAAGGACGAAGGGTAAAAATTGTTGAGCCATGTGAAGCATAAATTAAGATGACAACTGTAT
The DNA here is from genome assembly GCA_964020975.1 of Hermodice carunculata. Taxonomy (NCBI): domain Eukaryota; kingdom Metazoa; phylum Annelida; class Polychaeta; order Eunicida; family Amphinomidae; genus Hermodice; species Hermodice carunculata. Next base: position 58,698,392 of record OZ026630.1, on the reverse strand, counting down.
ATATGTTGATTGAGAGCAACATCATCAAAATTGTTAAGTCACATCCATCACATTTCACCATACTCATTCAAGTTTCAGGTTACTCAAATCTATGAATGTCTCTAATTACCTGGAATCTGGGCAAATCAAAATCAATTTATGATATCAGTTTTCTTTTTATCGTGTGGGAGGAAAGGACGCGAGTTGACAGTATCATGTGTAAGATAGCTGAATTAAAGTTCTGTGCATTTTTCCTTCCAAAGAATTGGTTCTACCAGTCTCTGAAACCAATCTTGTCTTCAGCAGATATGATGACTAACTGCTGAGTCACCAGATGAGAACTGCTCATAAAGCTCTCAGTAATGCCCAAACCCATTTCTCTAGCAACATGTTGGGTTTGGGCATATGTAGAGGGCCTTTTCTGGGGGTAGACCAGGAGGGGTGTTCACCAGTTGTGATGATAAAACTCTCAATTAGCAGGTTAAGTTTGGGTCAAGTGGGGTGGTGATCTGCTGGGGCTCACAGTCACTGATGAAAGGAAGACACACGCCAGGAATAAATGGTGAGCTGACTGTCAGACACATGCTGGTACAGGTGTGGCTTCACCTCACTCTACCATTAGCAGTGTCCCTTTCCACAAACTCACCTACATGTAGGTTGCACAAGGGGGGGGGGGGGGGAGGAGGGAGTTAAGGGAGGAGGTAGCTGAAATATGGGTATAATGAACTCCTTCACATTTATTTTTAGCTTCATTGTCTCACAAAATTTAGGAAGATCCATTTTTTCTTCACAAGTTAAGGTATTTTAAAGTTCATAAAATTTTGTGGTTCTTCAAAATGTTGGACCTATGTGGAGAAAGTTATTCCAAATGTAACTTTAAGGCTGACATATACATTCACTGAAGGCAGCTTTTTTCCCTGTGACTTACAGGAATCAAGGACAATTTTAAGAGTTTGCTCAGCAAGCACTGAAAATTTATGGGTTGTAAAATGTTATGCGGCCATCTGAGCATTTATAACACAACATGTACTAAACTCAGAGCTACATTCTTAATCATGAATACAGTGTTACTAATATTGCTTGACAGAAGATAATGCAGCCATATATTCTATAGTACAGTAATGTCAAAAATTAGTTGTACATGTACTTTTCTTATGTACCAAGGTCATTGATGTTAAAGTTCCATCTGACCACTTTTAATTCCCTCAATAGAGAAAAGACGGGAACTGTAGTAGAACAGAAAGTAGTAATTTTTGGCCTTATATTTCCTTTTTTTGTTTGTTTGAAAACTGTCAAAATGTGGATGGAAGTCAAAAGACTGCTCACCTGTGTACATGTACATTTGGAATTTGTGTTAGCTGCTCACCTATGTACATGTACATCTGGAATTTGTGTTAGCTGCTAACCTGTGTACATGTACATCTAGAATTTGTGTTAGCTGCTCACCTGTGTACATGTACATCTAGAATTTGTTAGCTGCTCACCTGTGTACATGTACATCTAGAATTTGTGTTAGCTGCTCACCTGTGTACATGTACATCTAGAATTTGTTAGCTGCTCACCTGTGTACATGTACATCTGGAATTTGTGTTAGCTGCTCACCTGTGTACATGTACATCTAGAATTTGTGTTAGCTGCTCACCTGTGTACATGTACATCTAGAATTTGTTAGCTGCTCACCTGTGTACATGTACATCTAGAATTTGTGTTAGCTGCTCACCTGTGTACATGTACATCTAGAATTTGTGTTAGCTGCTCACCTGTGTACATGTACATCTAGAATTTGTTAGCTGCTCACCTGTGTACATGTACATCTAGAATTTGTGTTAGCAATTAAGTTACTACTCGAGCTCTGGTGTTATGCCTTGATATTAACTACATGTAAGACATAAAAAGCACAATCTATTGAGGATTATGTTGTCATATACCTGTATGGCATAAATTGGCCACTGATGTCAACTTACTTATTCCTGAGCATGGAAACCTACTTGGATCATGCATATCAAACATATAATTTTGGATTAACAGGAACTTTTAGCCCCCAAACGAAAATCATTAAAATGCAGTGATCTGAAGTATCTAAATAATCTGAAATGTTCTCCGATTTCAGTCTTTTATTCAGATGCATTATGGGTATTTTTTATTGTTGTTTCCACAGCAATTTCACACAATAGGTCTCCTGTTTGAAATTTTACTTGAACCTCCAGGTTTCATCCTGGAACAAGTTCCTTATGTTTGGATAAGAACCAGATATAAAGCTGTAAGATTGACACTTGACAGTTGCTGGGCGACACTCACTATACCCCCATATCCCTGGACTGTTGGTCAGCTACAAAGCATTTGGTCCCTGGATTACATCTCATAAGTTGGAAGTTGCACAGATGAGGGAACCACCATGTTAATGGCATTCAAATCTTTACATCCTGATCTAACACCACATGGCCTATGTGTGTATAAAAAGTATTGGAGGTGTAGAAAGGATGCCAAAACTTGTGATGCGTGCTCAATCACACCTTGCAGTGCTGTAGGGCAAATACTTAGTGGTATGATTGACGTGCTGACTGGCACAACACTTGTCAACAGACACCCACAGCTTACAATCCACTGGCACAATACATTGTTCCCCAGCTGCATCACTCTGCGCTCAGCTCTGCCTTCTGTCTGCCATCGAGCAGTGTTTACAACAACCACATACACAACCAAATGTGATATCAGCTCACATATAACTCAAAGAGGAAAAAAAAGAAAGATTTTGCCCATTACACCCTTCTTATTTTTCATGATACGTACAAGTGATTCACCACTTTATGAGTATCTCCTTGTTTTGTACAGCCCCACTGACTGAACAGGGAATTTTTCAACTCAACATCCTGGCATATCTACAATCTGGCTAGTAAACATGACTCCTATTTCAGGTAAATCATCAGCACTCAATCTTAAACAACGCTAAACCATCTTCATTCTATCCTTACATAATCACCTGTCATTGATAAAAGGCCAATCCAAAAACTGACCTTCCTATATTTATTGTCAATGAAGTAAATTAACATAATTTAGATTTTGAATCAGCAATGAATTTTGTCCTTACATATCAAAGAAGTCCAGCATACTTAGTCATAACATAAACTATTTGCAGGGTCTGGTTACAGTTAAATGAAGCTGTACACTATGCAAATGAAGAGTCCTGTGCCATCCTGCAGGTATCAGTGTCATCTCTGAAGCTCTGTGTGGATGCATCCGGGATGCAGTCTGACCTCTGCCTGCCTGCACAGACTGCTGTCTACATGGCTCTCTTTGTCTTCCACTTCTAAGGCCTGAAAGACACAAACGCCAGACAAAATATTGAGGATGTGAATCAAACATACATACAAGATAATTTGTAATTATGCAAACATGGCAGATCAAAGGTGTGCTGGTGCACCACTGATGGAGACCAGCAAGTGCTGCACAAGATGGGTGGTGACTGTGGCAGCAGTGTGACATAATAAGGAAGACTGCTCCACCATCTGTCTGAGGTGCTGACAGCAGAGCAAGACTACACAAGCCAAGGGCCACTCTCCCACATGATCCCATAGTCATATCTCTATTTTTTAGGCAACATGTAATCAATGGTAAAATTAGAACACAAAGAAAATGCCAGTCTAGGCTTCACAGACGTTTTTGTTTGTTTGAGGAAATGAAACCAATTTATCTGGAGCCAGCAAGGTTTAGCCTGGAGTGGGACATCAAATAACGGACTGCAAAAAATCCTCAAGGGCCGTAATGTATGGGAAGAAAGCAAACATCCTTCCTTTTTTTCTTTTCCTTGTAAAATTTCATATAAATGACAAAGCACCTTGCTGCAACATAAATGCTGAATTTCTTTCCCAAGTTAGAAACATAATTAATCTCCATATGTCTTGTGCACTGGCAGCTAAACATAATACATTTGCTGGTTCTTTCCAGTGAAGCATCATGATTAAAGGTAATTTTTTCCTATCCCTCCTTTGTTAGACTTATGGTCCTCTAATATCTTGCTTCCTTTGACTATAACAGAGCCTAATTGAAAGTCCATAATATTCTGTATAAGAATTAAATTAATGTATCTGAGTTTAGCCAACACAATTCCTCCTCTCACTACATCTGTGAAGTGCATTTATGTAGACATCAAGTCATGAAGCCTTTAAAAAAAAATCTGTTGATGGGGTGAGTAGCACTAATTAGTGCTATTTTCTTTGAATGATGTGATGAAAAACATTTGAACTGAAAGGATAAGAAAAACAGTTTGAGTGACAAACACAAATTTTCTCTCTTAAAGATGTTATAGAATGCACATGATACTTTGGGCATAAAGATGGCAATTTGCAAAGTAGCCGTCTTTATGCCTTTTCTTTTCTCTTTGCGTTTGATCTGTCTTAATTGTCCTGTCTTTTGCAAAACTATATTCAAGTTAATATTCAAGTCTGTACTGACAGGCCTTTTGAGGTCAATGTCTGTAAATACTGCATTATGCAGATCTACTTCAATCTCTGACCTATTACTGACTTTCATACGGTACACCCAAGAGTTCAAAATTATGCATTCACTCTAGAGCCAAGAGTTGAGGCTTAAGTTATGCTGTGCATTCACTGCAACCAAGAGTCACAGGTCAAAGTTACTCAGTTGCATAGTTGTTTACCACAACAGCTGTGGTTGTCCTAACAGAATGTTAAACTGAACGATGACTGGACTTTTGTCCATTTTGAAACTGCAGTAATACAAGTAAACTGACCTGGACAAATTGCTTGGTGTTCTTTGATGCTTTTAGCCACATGTACCTATAACAGTCATGCCTAACTTAAGGGTTCATCTGTCATTCAATTTACTTTAAATTTATGATAGCTCGCATCTTTGGGAAAGTCTGCTTCAACAGACATGCATATCCCTAAATCAATATCTGCCTTGTTACCAAGGCCAGAAGGACACTGGATGCGGTCATCCTATGGAATACACTGAAACCTGTCTTCAGAGACCACTCATGGAGATGACCACATTGTGGTCTCTCACGACAGATGGTAATTTATAGGAGGTATAAATAAGATAAAAAGTGCCATGCAAAGTATCATTTAAAGTTGGTTTTTGAAGACAGGTGGTCTCTTAACAAAGGAGACCAGTCATGTGGCTAATGTATGCTCTGAGTATATGGAATAATTCAGCCCAGTTAGACAATGCATGCTCTGGGCATATGTGATAGTTAAGTCAGGTAGACAATGCATGCTCTGGGCATATGTGATAGTTAAGTCAGGTAGACAATGCATGCTTTCAGCATATGGAGCAGCTCAGTCAAGTAGACAATGCATGTTTCTCAGCATATGGAATAGTTCAGTCAGGTAGACAATACATGCTTTAGCATATGGAATAGTTCAGTCAGGTGGACAAAATTGGTCTGAATACATATTCTCATGGCAGCATAGAGCCTATCCAAGTCCATCAGGCTGATTACATTTCATCTTATTCTCATAGCTTACCACAGGCTAAGGAAGCATGAGGCCTACTAAGTATGAAAGGTGTGCCAGTATCAGAAAGCTTCTTGATTCTGTTACCTTTAATCCCAGACATGTGCATGGTGCAGACACAACAGACAGACCAGGAAATGATCAATCAGTGGCCGGAATGCTAACATGTACTCAGGCTCAGGGCTATCTGGACAAACAAGACCACTGCTCATTCAATTACAATAAACTATACCTGTTGACATATTGAGGTTCTCATTGGAATCAAGGCTTTACATATGTGGCCTCTGCCATTTGCACTAAATCTTGGCCATCGCAGCATTTCAGGTTATTAATAAAAATCTAATAAAATGCACAAACATTCATAAAGCATAACTATTTTTGGCATACGTAAAAAGTTTATGCAGTTCATGAACATTACGGGTCAACTGAACTGAGCCTAGCTGTTTTTCAACATTTTGTCTGTGTTGGAAATTATGTGCAGGTTAGCTGCATGTCATCATAACCTTTGCCCTATACACGGGTAGTTCTATGCCAATTTAAAGTACCAGCTCAGATACTTCTGGAGGTTTTCAGAATTAAAATTTAAGTCACCCAATCACCATATTCAATCACTAAACAGGGCTATGGCTGTGCAATCATGTGTGAGATTAAATCTCTACCTTAGAGGATTCTAGAATCATAAAGACATCAAATAGATAAAAATAATCTACACCCCTAAAAAAACTGGCTCAAGGTTACAGACTACAGTTGTGATTGGCTGGTTGCGCATCCCAACAGAGATAGTCCGTAATTGTGAAAATACTGTGTTTTCAGCATTCTGTTGCTTCTGTTTAAATAAAGTTAGCTAAGTCAGGTTTGCTGCATCGCAGAGTTGCTTCATTGGTGGTCATATAGGTGCACTGTCTTCCAGGCCAGGTGGGAACTTTATGGTGGGGAAGGACAATGATGTGACCCTGGCAAGAGCAGAGTTCATACACCTGTATAAAGCTGACATCCAGGTGTTGTTTCGTATTGCAATTATCACAAATTAACGAGCTGGGAATTGTATGACAAAAATCCGTCCATATTTTTCTGACACTTTTATCTGTTAAATGCCGTTCACGGAATTTCAAAATACCAAAATGCTGATTTTTTAGACTGAAAAATGCTAATATGAAAAATAGAAGGATTTATAACTGTGGTCTGTGGCCTCAAGGTCATCCATAGGCACTCAACCAGATCTGTTTAAATCCTTGAAAGAAATATCTTCACATAAACCTGAGATCCAGTCCAGCTCAAGCCATTCTGATGTATTTCTGTGATTTTGATTATTAGTTATCCTGTGAAAATGTAAATTTTTGACAAATTCATGGACTTATAGAGCAATTACATTTTATCTCATTAATAGATATAAAGCTAAACCAAATATGTTTATTAAAACAGGGTGTCCTTTTAACAAATAATCTATAAGAAGCCTTAGTGTCAGAACATGAACCGTGATGACCAAAGCATGTTACAACAGATGTGACAAAAGACCAACTACAGGAACAATTAAAATGCAATCAGATATTGCAGGATCCATGCCCCCCTCCCCCTCATTTATAACCTTGCTAATTACAGGTCTCATTTTGCAATGATTGCAGTCAATAAAAATAGGCTATCATCGTGACCCAGATACTTGACCTAGTGACCTTATTTTGTTTCATGAGACACCTTTAGGTAAAGATATATGTGTACATGAAGTTTCATTAAACTAAGTTGAATAGTAAAGGAATTATAGCCCAGACACGATTTCATAAGGATACATCACTGTGACCCAGATACTTGACCTAGTGACCAACTTTTATCATAATGACACACCTTTATGACAAAATGCGCCTGTGTGCAAGGTTTCATTATTCTAAAATGAAGGACAAGCAAATTACAACCCAGACACCGATAGCAGATGGACATACTTGACCCAGTGACATAATTTTGTTACATCATAAACCTTTGGGTCAAGATGTGTGCGTATGGTGTTTCACAAAACTAACCTAATGAGTAAAGGAATTACAGTCTAGACATGATTTTACCATGATATACCACTGTGACCCAGATGTTTGACCTAGTGATCTACTTTTCTGGTATGACACACCCTTATGTCTAGATGTACCTCTGCCTAAAGTTTCATTTATCTGAGTTGAAGGACTGCAAATTATAGCCCAGACATGAACAACTGCATTGCAGTTTTATATAGAGGGCTCACCATGACCCAAATACTTGACCTAGTGACCTACTTTTGTTCCATGACACACCTTTGGGTCAAGATATGTGGGTGTGTGTATCGTTTCACAAAACTAACTTAATTAGTAAAAGAATTGCAGTCTGGACACAATTTTACCAGGATACACCAGTGACCTAGTTTTACTTCATGACACACCTCTGGGTCCAGATATATGCGTACGTGAAGTTTCATGAAACTTAGCTAAAGATTACAGGAATTACACCCCGGACATGAATTTACAAAAATGTGTCATTTTACTTGACCTAGTGATCTACTTTCATGCAAGACACACCCTTATGTCCAGATACACAGGTGTGTAAAGTTCCATGATTATAAGTCAAATGACAACAGAATTACAGCTCAGACAGAAAATGTAATGTAGTTTTATACGATTACATCACCATTACCCAGATACTTGATCTAGTGACCTAGTTTTGTTTTGTAACACACTTTTAGGTCAAGATACATGTGTGTGTGAAATTTAATGAAAGTAAGTTAAATAGTAAGGGAATTATAGCCCTGGCATGATTTTTCAAGGATATGTCTCTGTGACCCAGATACTTGATCTAATAACCTACTTTTGGTACAAGACACATGCTTAGGTACAGATGAACCTTGTGTAAAGTTTTATTAATTTAAGTTGACGGACCACAGAATTACAGCCTGGACATGAAGCGTAATGTAGTTTTACATGACTGCATCACTGTGACCCAGATACTTGACATAGTGACCTGCTTTTGTTTCATGACACACCTTTAGGTTATGACTTATGTGTGTGTATGTTTCATGACACTAAGTTAAAGGAATAGCCTGGGCAGAATTTTATAAGGAGATGTCACTGTGACCCAGATACTTGACCCACTGACCTTCTTTTGGTACATGACGCACCCTTAAGACCAGATGCACCTGTGTGTAAAGTTTCATTAATATAAGTTGGGGGGCAAGGGAAATATAACCAGGACTAAAATTGTGGACTGATGGACGGACAGACGGAAAAAGCGATTACAATATGGCCCTCCTCTGGTGGGAGGGGGGCATAACTTACGACTTGTAAGTATGTTTTATCAAAACTAATACAAACATACACATCTTAAGACTGATTCAAATGTCCTGTTGACCAAAACATAAGGCACTACACATATCTGCACTCATGTTCATATGATTTTCATCCTGTTGAATCATAATGTTGAATAAATTTAATGGTCAGTGAATGAACCCGAGTTCAATGGCTGCTGCACTGAAAACTATTACATTGCTCAGGAGACAGTCAATCAAGTGACAGTAACCAAGTGGTCTATACAGTACAGTAGTACAGACCAGCTTTCATTTAAGGCGTAGCTTTCATACTGTAAGGTATATCACACATCTGTACAAATTGCATCTGACATTGTATATGCCATGAGAACTACAGGGCACTATGATTCAAAACTGATACCATTAAGCAACTACTTGGCCAGGAATTCCTTCCATTTCCAATAATGTTAATATTGAAAAAGCACCCAATGTTTTGTCAATCAACTCTATAGTCTGCAAATCTTTGGAGGAACACAATAATGTATATACACCAAGTTTGTGCTTCTATATTTGCTGAGAAAAGAGGGTCCACATTCTTTGTCAATATATCTAGTGTAAGTACTTTTACTGGGCAAACTAAAAGCAAAGATGTGCAGAACTCATGAATCACCCATTCTGTTTAACTCATTCCACACTACAACAGTAAAGAATTTAGTCAACTGTGTTGCATTACCCAGTATAACTTCTTGCATCTGCATCATGACTAGCCATGCAATGCTAAAACCAATGACTTTATATTAACTGCACTGTTACTGAATGAAAGTTCTTTTCTGACAGTTTTTCATTTGTATTTAATTCCAACTTAGTATGTGGGAAAGTTTATCACTGGTATGGAGTGGGTTAAAGACTTATCAACAAGGAAAGTCATTAGCCCAATATACACGAATGTCCATCTAGACTGCATTAGTGTCTACATACCTTCTGAATGAACCAATCTCCAACTTCAATGAATCCATCAATATTCAAAACAGTGCTGCTAAAATCAGCAGCACAATGTCAGCCTAAATTGGGACCATGGAGTGCTGTTTGAATACCAGTAATTGCATAGGAAACGCCAGCCAGGATGAGCTGGCTAACACTGCAGACAGGACAAGAATACCCATCCCACCCTGTCCCATACTTACAGCTGCTTCTCATCTTATACACCATGCAACCTTCCTCCAACCACTCCTGCCCTCAATATAAAGTTTCTTTAATTCTCTCCTCATTTACACCCACACACCACCTGGCTACCAAGTTTCTGGTCATGTCCAGGTAGCCTTGTGCCTCATTTGTTGGGCATAGCTACTGATGTCTAATGAGCGAACAATAAAACCATTTTCATGTGACATGCATGTATAGTTTGTTCATTTCAATAATTCAGTAGCAACTGTAATGAAATGAATACAATTTACAGAATCTCTAACCCATAATCCAATAATTTTAAGCTTACTTGAATTGAGTCTGCTCTATGAAGTGCAACTACAACAAAGTTACTGTTCTTTACTACTGTAATAGATACATTTCACCCCCTCCCCCAAAAATAAAAGGCTGAACACATATTGCTGCCATGTGCTCAGAATTTTAAAAATCCTGAGCTCGATATTTATACAAACTTCTTCTGTTAATATAGATACAAATACTGTAAACAAGAGGACTGTGACAGTCCTGTGCTCTGCTGACCTTGCACAACAGATCTGGGCCTCCAAAATTTATAGCAAAATTGAGAAATAAAACATTAATCACTTACAACTTTCTTTTGCCAAATGAATGAAACATTAGCATTTCCCTAACTTGCCTTGCATTCACAGGCTGAAGTGGTCTTGTGAACCTCAAAATAATCTCAAAGTCACCTCTATTTAAGACCATGATCACCCTTTGAAATATCAGTCGCCACTACAGTTTATGTCACTTTTTGCAATGAAAAGTGACAAAACCCACTATTACGAAGTTATATGCCAAAATGTCAGTTTGACCTTTCGAGGTCACTCAAGGTCAAAATTAATAATGCCAAAGAAAAACCCCACAGGTAGTTTTCTATTAGTGTTTATAGTAATCATGGGCCTGATATCTACAATTACCAAGATAAAAGCCAATAGGGCCTACAGTACTATTATACATTCCCACGAAGTGTCAAGAGAATCCAATGAGCAGTTTGGGAGAAGTCATAAATAGCAAAAATACACAAAAATTGTTCAAAAATAGAGTAAGAATCACAGTGCCAACTGTTGAACAATTAAGGTCTACGGGTTCCCAGAAGAGTCCCTATGCACTTTTCAAGCAATTGGCTTGGTGGTTTGGAGAAGATTTTAAAGATTTTGCCAAAAAATAAACAAGCTTGGTAGAAACCCACCTAAGGTACATCCTCATCCAGTTTGAAGAGAATCTGTCCAATGGTTTTGGAGAAGTTCAAAATGTGAATTGTGGACAGATGGATGGACGACGGATCTTCCTATAAGGTCAGCTAACTGACAAATCAGCTGAGCTAAAAATGAACAGCAAAAAATCGTAAAAAAAAAATCAAAAAAAAAAATCACTAGAGCATGAACATTTGAACAAACTTGGCAGAGATCCACCCAAGGTAACTCAGCACCAAGTTTGAAGTGGATGACAAACGAATGATGGACAACCGACCATCCAATAAGCTTAGCTGAGGGAGACAAGTCACTAGCTGTGCTAAAAATGAAGCCAAATCATCATTAAAAAAATCTAAATATTAGTGGAGCATAACTATTGGATATAATTTGGTAAAAACCCTCCCAAAGTATATCTACATAAAGTTTAAAGTGAATCTGGATGATGGTTTTTGAGAAGTTGAAAATGTGAAATGGGAATGGACGGATGACAGGTGATCATAACGCTCAGCTGACTGAATAGTTAGCTGAGGTAAAAACAACAAAGTCAAACTATATAATTTTGGCATCTTGTTATTTAGATCCTGCACATACAAGCATAGATAGTACATATCTCTGGTAAAAACTCTCATAAATTTGTCTGAGAGCTCAATTTTGGATGCAGGTGAGGTTTCCGTGATTTGGCTATTCTGTCAGCTTTATTATCCTGTCTGTTATATCAGAGAAGTTGTGGCAGGAAAATAGGCAGAAAATGAATTGCAATCAAAAAGTAATGTTATACATCTTTGCTGCAGCAGGAAATCAGCTGTATACATTGTAATAGACTGTCTGGTCACATTGGCAGTTTCTGTCAAAGTAACCACACAGCAATTTGGCCTGGGAGTCATCCAAGCCAAGCACAATGAGTTGATAGCTGCCAGTCTGCCTTAAATTCCATTGAAACATACATCAATTTCTGTGGTGGGAAATCTCATCAAATGGGTGCAGAGGCATTCATTGGCTACTGCACTTCTGGAATAAAAAAAAAAAAAAAATCTGAAACTTACTGGAATAAAAGATGACAAAATTGTGATATACTACAGGGTTATCTCTATTCTTTTCCCATATGGCTCCACATTCCACCTTAGTTTTGCAACAGGAAAAATTGGATTTCAGAACACATCTCTACAAGAAACATAAAATTATTATTGGAAACTTGTTCCAGACACCATCATTTATGGACACTGCACAAAAAAGACAACCTTGTTATTTCTTTTTGCATGTTTTCCCCAAAAACACTGTTCGATCAAATTTCCTTTTTTTTCTTTTTTGTTTTTTCAACATGTTCTACAGGTAGTGCACCAGTTAAAGATGACAGGCCAAGATACAGTTTATGTACCTATCTTGCATATTCCATTACATATGCTTTTTAAATGATCCTTTCTCCACAACAGTTGGGTACTGTGCATTTTTCATTTTTGTACATGTTAAATTTGTAACAAAGCACATGTATAGATGACTTTCTGTAGTAAAAATGAACATCAAAAAGTTTATTTTTTTATTTCAGACTTTGAACCTTAAATGCTGTCAAGTAGCATGACATGGTTCCAACATGGAGAAATTGCAAAAAATTATGATAAGACCCTATTAATATATATCACGTAAAATAACTGCATGATAGGTCACCACTTTACTTAATGACATCTGACATTTTTCAGTTTTGGATATTGTGTCTATCAAAAGGCATTTTTACTTCTTGAATTACAGATTTCTGATTTTATTTTTGTTTTTATTTTTATACCATATTGTAACAGAGGATAAGGGCATATGGCAGTATCTCCATGTTACCAAGGTATATCAGTGGTTTCAGTAGGGTTTCTACTGTTTGATTAACTGTATCTTGGCACTTGATCCTCCAGGATTACATTGTTATATACAGCCCCAGTTTGTTTCCACTTCACTTTCACACTGGCAGGCGCTTGGACTAATGTGACCTATCCAGCAAGAAAAGGTATCCACTAGTTCAGGGGTAAGTCAAATTACTCTTAACTGAACCAAGGAGGGTACCCTCTCTACCCTCCTTGTCTGAACTAATTATCTCTCTCTCTCTCTCTCTCTCTCTCTCTCTCTCTCTCTCTCTCTCTCTCTCTCTCTCTCTCTCTCTCTCTCTCTCTCTCTCTCTCTCTCTCTCTCTCTCTCTCTCTCTCTCTCTCTCTCTCTCTCTCTCTCTCTCTCTCTCTCTCTCTCTCTCTCTCTCTCTCTCTCTCTTTCTCCAGGCAAATTTGCCCGACATTTCATTTGAAAAGTATTACACGTAGAAACTCAAAACTTGCCACAATTATACTTCTATAGATGAAGTCTGGCCTTTTTATAATGAGAGGTCATGCTTTTCAAAATTATCCAAATGAGGGGACCTTGAAATTTGCATCTAGCCATAAGCTTAATGTAATGTGAAGTACCAAAAGATAAAAGTTGTAGCATTTAATATTTACAACTTTTGAAGGCACACACACAGATTTGCTTTGAAGCAAATCTTCTTTTCTAGTTTAGTTATTATGTTTGGTTTGATAGGTATTCTTTATTCATATTGAAGCTCTGCATTTATAAGCAGAACTTTACTAATTTAGCTAATTCATCATTTGACACACTCATATTTATTGATTATTATGTGGGTTGTCTTTGCTGAATATTTAACTTAGACAAGGAGCCTCCACTCAGAGAGCCATGTAGGGGTACAGGCTCTGAAACAAGTTCTGAGTAGTTACCCGCTGGAGACCCTTTAATATATTTAGGTTAAAGCAGCCTATGTCAAAATTCTATAGAAGGACATATGCAATATGGACAATTGTACATGTGCTTCCACATTCATATCAATGGTTTGACAGTGACAGGTTAGCTTATGGAGTGTAAAGAGTTCGGACTGCAGGATAGGATAACGATTACCAGGAAGTGGTTTTGGATGAAATGACACAAATATAATTGTGTAACAGAGTAACTATAAAGCACACTGTCTTTTCCCTGCTTCTCAATTGTTTTACTTGGAAGATTGACAAACTTTCCCATGTTACCAAACTTCTGTCCTTTTCTTTATGCTACTTGAAAAGTACACATGTAAAGCTGTTACACTTGCCTCCCCTATAAGCATACAAATTTCACATCTTAAATTAACTCCTCTCTCTTTTCCCTCCCCATCCCCATATGTACCAGCAAAATTGTCTGACATTGTATTTGCAGACTACTATGTATAAAAACTTCGATCTTGGCATGATTATACCTCCATACATAAAGTCTGGGTTTTTTTTATGAAGAGGGGTGACAGTTTTGAACATTATGCAAATTAGGGCCATTTGAAAATTTAGATCTTGAATGTTGAATACATCTATCTTAAAAACTATTCTAGACAGAACTGCCATTCCAAATTTAATTCATAGGTTTGTGCTGTAGGCACATCCAATGAACCACAAACAACAGTTGTAAAATTTTAATTAATGCTAATTACGGGCATTTGAAAAGTTTAAAAGTTGAATATCTTCAAAATTATTATAGGCAGAGGTGTCATTCCAACTTCAATTCATAGGTTTGTGCTGTAGGTGTATTTCATGCTTCTCTCATGTACATTTTCCAATTTCAGTTTGAATGTACATGTACAGGGCAACAGCTTTCCTTTGTAGGCACACACAGATTTGCTTTGAAGCAAATCATTTCTATTTGCCTATTTTCTTTTGCTGCAGTAAAAAAAAAAAAAACCTAAGAAAAAAAAACTGAAAAAAAAACAAAAACAAAAACAAAAACAAAACAAAACCACCACCCCCCCAAAAAAAACCCCAATAGCTTAAAAGATTGTGAAATATGTGCTGATATGTTACCAAGAGTCTCACTTGGTGAAAAAAAGCAAAATCATGAAAATCAATATATCTTAAATAAATGAATAAAAAATCATATTTATTCCTGCTCTTTTGACAGAATGGCCACAAGGCATGGCCCAAAATGGTGGAACTAGATAAGTGTATTCCCCATTTTGGGGTCATTTTCGAAGGAAAGCCCAAGCCCAAAACTGGTATCTTAAATCAAGTAGTCTCTCCAGAGTTATTAAAATGGTCAAACCCCATAAGGTATTAGGTTGTCTCTCAACTGGGGACATGCCAATAGAATTCACTGTGAATGCATGCAAAATAACAATGTAAAACAGTCCCTTTTCTCCTGGAAATATCTGAGTTAGGAATTTATGGAGGTCTACACACAGGACAAGGGTTAAAAGACACCATAGCAAGGAGATAATTACACCCTCTTGGTGCCTCGTAGCATGCTTCACACACAGTGAGCTTCGGCATCAGCTGCTGTGGGATACAGTCCTCCACACTAGATGAGCCAAGTCCTGTAGCAATCAATTACTTGTCTCCTGGGCCACAAGAGACTGCACAGAAGCCCAGTGCTGTGCCACTCACTGACACAACTAAGCAGCCAGTAATCATGGCTAAGAAATGAAACCAAAACTAACCCTGAGAGTTTCT
Organism: Hermodice carunculata; assembly: GCA_964020975.1. Classification (NCBI taxonomy): domain Eukaryota; kingdom Metazoa; phylum Annelida; class Polychaeta; order Eunicida; family Amphinomidae; genus Hermodice; species Hermodice carunculata. Next base: position 58,682,800 of record OZ026630.1, on the reverse strand, counting down.
GAGTTTTGATTGCAAACCATGATTACTTGGAAATGACAGTAAGTTGAATGCAGTACTACATAAACAAGGTTAGCAAGGAGTCCCTCTAAGTGCCACTCCGGCACCTTAAACTCTCATTACATTAGTCCACAAATGAAAGGGTGATTCTTTCAGTACATGTACGTCATCAACTTACTTGAAAGAAAACAGTTATATTTATTGACTTCAGTTACATTAATCCATTTAAAAAAAACAAGGCAAATGTTCAAATGTTGTGAATTGCTGAATGATTTGGTTACATCTGCATAAGCCCAAGTATCAGTCTTCAATGCTGACTCAAAGAAAACACACAGGAGTTAAAATATTCCCTACATCAATACTCTAGTTTCCCCACGTAATGCATTTATACGAATAGTCCCACAATTGACCTTATAAAAATACATGTATATATAAGTCTTAGACATATATTTCTAACTTTATTATAAACCACCAAGATATTTCTTGATACATAACCTGTATGACAGGTTTAGTCATCAAGCAATGGCTCACTTAATTTCGTTAAACACATATAATAATAGTACTGGATTAAACAGGTGGTCACTTTCTTGCTTTCTTCCTTTTTCTACATATAAATAGTCATCTATCAGTGTGTAGCCCACCATTGAGTTACAGAGGATGCCACAAGTTTGCCCCTTATTTAGCTAGCTCCTGCAGGGCTGTGGTCCTGGTAACACACATTGCAAGCAGGGGCATGCTGTTGCTAGGTAAAACATGACAACAATGGTAATATCATTCATTATCACCTCCACAGGAAACCAGCTTTAATCACACTCCAGAGACTATAGCAGCCAATCTACCCACAGTGCCATGGCCCTCATTTGCATGCTGTCACTACTAATTACACTGACACAAACATCCTGATTGGCTCCCTTCACGCTGACTAAAAGATTTACAGTGTTTACAGTATCTCCTTCAAAACCAGTAAATCTTGTTTGTTGTTGACCACTTGATACCCTTTCTGAAGTTCAGTCAGACATAATATAATATTCCATTTTCATGTCTTGAGGTTTAAAATGACTCACACATTTGGGATTGAATATCCATGCACCATTGAAGTTGCCCATTGGGCATCTGGGAACAGATAGAGTGGCAACTGTCCAGTCTGATAGGACTCAACAATATGCAGGCCTTGTTGTTATTAGCCCACACTGGGAAATGCGTGTATGTCCATTGACACTTGCTACATGGCTCTGTGGTCCAATGCATGGGTGATTTCTGATCTACACGATCCTGCTGGAGATATTTTGTCTGTTTGAAGTATGTACAGACAATTATTAAAGGTTTCTGCCTGCCACCCATGTAAACCTACTTCCTTCCCTTGCCTAAACGACACTGTGAATGTCGCTATTTGTTATCTTCATTGTTTTTGGTCTTGTAATGGTTGCAAATATTTACAACTAACTATCATCAGCCCCAGCTGATTTCATGCATGGGTATTGTCACACAAGACAGGCAATTATAAATTTATATGCCACCAAAGGACTTTCCGATGATACAACTGTTTCGTATCAGGAGCTACTGGTGTTGTGGTCATAAGTGTCCATAAATACACATACAGCTGTATCAGAACATATGTTTTTTATATCTTGTACCTAATTTACATACACACAATTATTTGTGGCAAGCATGATGTCACAAAACATGGTACCGAAGGAAACCATAAATTTGATTTGTGAATCATCAACTAAAGGACATATATAATGTTGGAATCTACAGGGCATACACAAAATGTCCATCAATAAGTAAGCATGACTCCAGGGTATCACCTTGCCAAATTCCATGCATTGGTTCAAGTCCAATTTTTCCAGAATGAATGACAGATAAAAACAAACAAACATTCAATGTGTCTCTATGATGAAAAGTGATCTCAACTCACTGTGTCCCATCCCATGGGGCTATCAAAACACCAATTGGCACCTATGAGGTGTGGCATTTATTGATGGACCAATATAATACTTGTCACTTTTTGCAAGAAACCTTGTGGCCTTTCATGATGGTGACACCTGGTGAGAGAAACCTTGTAATTTAGAATTCCTGTATTAAAATGCCAAGCAACTTAATCAGTCTGACTTGAAGACTGGTATGAAACCACAATTATATGTCTTAACTTAAGTTATGATGTACTTCAATACATTGCACTACCCTAACTATTTTTACTTGACGTACAAGTTTTATTACTGCACATTGTTGTTTGAAGATAGTAGTGACAAACACAGATTCCTCTATTCAGGAATGAAATCCAATCGCTTTGGCATTTCAAAAATAACATTTACATGTATTAATCACATGCTATGTATTGACTGCCAGACAGCACAGTATTATATTCATCATAAGTGTACATGCCTGTGTCTGATATTGTGATCTGCTTCTCTGAGTCCTTGGCAACTTTTATGCAGTCACATAACATGAATTACCTTTGACATGGTAGAAGATAAAATCCAATCCTTTGCAGGTTGTTCCTGATGCTGTGGTTTTCAACCAGGCTGATGATACATGTGCATGCGTAGAAACCACCTCAGAACTGTTTTTTGCTGACCATCACCACTGATCATGCCAGGTAGTTGATACACTGGTACACTGTTATACATATACTTATGATGCAAGGTCACAACTACAGTGCAGGACTTACACCTGAAGACACAAGACCATTCCGTGTAGAACATTTCTGCTGCCTAGGACTATCATTAGATAAAGCAACACCACTGCAGTATAAGATTAACAGATAATGATGCAAGTCCTCACCACAGTGGAGGACTAAAACTGATAATTCAGTGCAGGACTGATGGCTGATGATGCATGGCTACACAGTTGGATTAACAGATCATAAAAACAAAGCCCTTGTTATGGTGTAGTCCTTACGGGATTATGCCAGCTCATCTCTACAGTGCAGTACTAAAAGCTGGTTGACAGTGCAAGGAGATTACTTATACTATAGATCACTATAAGGTATCAATAATAGCTGATGATACAAGGTCATTACTATAGATCAACATAATGTAGCACCAACAGTTGCTGATGCATGACTATTACTATACATCTCTATAAGGTAGCAACAACAACTGATGGTGCGAGCTCATCACCATAGATCACTAGGGTACAGCACCAATGGCTGATGATGCAATGCCATTACCACAGATCAGTGGAGTGCATCAGCACCAATGGCTGATGGTACAAAGTCACTACTATAGATTGTTATAATGTAGCACCAACAGCTCATGATGCAAGGTCATTTTTGTAAATCACTGTAGTGTAAGATCAACAACTAACAATGAAAGTCTGTCACTACAGCGCAGAACTATTCTGGATCACAACTGCTGGCTGATGATGTATGGCCATTATTACACTGCAGGACTGATGATGTAATGTCATTACTGCAGTGAAGGGTAATGAATAATGATGCAATGTCATCACAACAATATATCATAGGCAGCTGATGATGCAAGGCCATCACCACAAAGTAGGACAAAATTTGATGATGACAGTTCCGTCATTGTTGTAGGTTTATTTATATCATGATTATTGCCAGGTGGCTATTGCTGGACAACTGACATCTTGATATAAGGTCTGCAATGTGGGGTTATTAAAGAATTGAATTCCCTCATTTCCAGGCACATGGACAAAATGAATGTTGGAGCTGTTGAGGCCATTTACTGCGTGAGCCATGTAAGTGGCTCTGTGGCTCAGGCAGAATGGCCTCCACAGGCCCGTCAGTCATTTCGTCCATGTCAATTGAAATTTGGGCGTTCAATACTTATATTCATACATTTATCTGAATAAACATCAGTTTAAAATCTGCCACAAAACTGTTAAAATCTTGCTAAATTCACTCACAACAACTTGGTTGTAGTGGGAGTACACATTAACATGTTTACTTCCACTACAGGGCAACCATAACAAATGATGACTTCTGACAGTACTCAAAGACACTAACACATAAAATATAGTTCTTGAGAGAAGCGTTTTATTCAATGCTTGGGCAGGGAGTTTTCACGTGCAAATGTAATTTTTTGTTCAAAATAATGTTTCTGTTGTTTACCATTATGTTCTTCCGGGGTCATGTCATCTTGACAAACGTAGTGCTGCATGAATAGATATATCGTAATGTGATTCGCCGTTGTAGTTCATGACCTTGCGTTCATGAGTAAATGACGCGAAGAAAAAATTCTATCTCTCTAATGTTCTCTAACTTTGGACTGAATGTCAATATTGACTGATGATGCAATGTCTGTGTTGCTATGGGGAAACTGTACTGAACATACAAAACCATCCCTTTCAGGACTACTGACTGTGTTGCTAAGGACAACTGTACTGAGGATACAAGATCATCCCTTGCACCCCTATTGACTGATGGTGCAGTCAGTGATGTCAGGCAACCATCTCATAATAATAAGTGTACACCAAATGACAGTTTCAGTCAAGGTCACCCATCTTTGAACTCATCCGAGACTTTATGCAAGACTATAAGCATGTGCAATATGAAAGCCCTATGGGTCAAGGTCACCCATCTTCAAACTCGACTGAGACCTTATTCAGGACTATAAGCATGAGCAATATGAAAGCCCTGTGCAAAAAAAACTCTCTGAGTTATTGAATGAAAACTGTCAGTCCGGACACACAAACACATGGACAACAAAGTAATCACAAAATGCCCCGGAAAGGGGGGGGGGGGCATAATAACAATTATGCACAAAATGACAGTTTCAGCATTCTTGTATACATTAATTTCATTCAAACATATCAGACTTGATGCTATTTGAAGTCTCTATTTCACGAAAAAAGTGTGCACACATCTATTGTATTTGTGTCTTTTTGCCCAGAACCACTTCCTAGTAGTCAATATCCTATTCCGCAGTTCGAACTCTTTACTCTCCATAAGCTAACCTGTCCCTGTCTAACCTGTATACATATGGAATTACTATTGTCTATATTGCACACGTTCCTCTGTAAAATTTTGACATAGGCTGTATCAGCCCAAATAAATTAAAGGGTCTTCAGCGGGTAACTACTCAACATGTTTCGGAGCCTTTTACCCGTACATGTCTCTCTGAGTAGCGGCTCCTTGTCTAAGCTAAATATTCAGCAAAGACAACCCACATAATAAAGAATAAATAAGAACGTGGCAAATGATGAATTAGCTAAATACGTGAAGTTTTGCTTATAAATGCAGAGCTTCGTTATGAAAGAAGAACCCCTGTCAAACAAACCATAATTACTAAATTTGTATAGTACAGGTTCAGATAAGAACAATTTGACTTACCCCTGAACCAATATGTACCCTTTCTGGCTGGACAGTTTATCCTAGTTAAACCACCCGCCAGTGTATAACTGAAGTGGAAACAAGCTGGGGCCTTATATTCAGTCCCAGTGATAGTAAAATAAACAGTTGCAACTAGACCACCTGTACAAACCAAGGGAAATCCCAACAAGGACTGTAACAATGGACATCCTGCACCAGAAATGTAAAACAAACTCTGTGATGACACCTACCCCCCAAACAATTAAGCTCTATTTAACTGCCAACTCTGAGTCAATGTATCAACTTAATGTGTCAGGTTTGTGACATTTAAGAAAATACTGTCAATTTTGAGTAAATGTGCATTTAGGCATGTCAGAAAAGAATGAAAGTCATTAGCATTTATGTCAAAAAACATGTTATCAAAACAATTTTTCTTAACAGGATTTTGAGTACAATTAGGCAAGCTTGTAACTGTCGTCAGTAGCTGCTTGCTACCTATAGCCCCTGGGGGGTTTGACCTAACAGAAAACAAGCAATCCTAAAATGTCTGAAAGGTGAACATTAAAACAGAATGATGCCAAAAGATAAAGTTAAGTAGCAAAACCGACAAGTCTAAAAACTGTAAATTATTGTAGCCAAACTTTCTAATAATCTTTGGATATTAACTGCTAAATTATAGGGCAAGTCAGAAAAGAATGAAAGTCATTATTTGTACTTAAGTCAAGAGAATACAACGAAAATGTAATATTTCTTAAACAGATATCAAGCACAATTAGGCGAGCTTGTAACTGTCGTCAGTAGCTGCTTGCTACCTATAGCCCCTGGGGGTTTGACCTAACAGAAAACAAGCTAGCCTAAAATGTCTGAAAGGTGAACATTAAAACAGAATGATGCCAAAAGATAAAATTAAGTAGCAAAACCGACAAGTCTAAAAACTGTAAATTATTGTAGCCAAACTTTCTAATCTTAGGATATTAACAGCTAAATTATAGGGCAAGTCAGAAAAGAATGAAAGTCATTATTTGTACTTAAGTCAAGAGAATGCAACGAAAATGTAATATTTCTTAAACAGATATCAAGCACAATTAGGCGAGCTTGTAACTGTCGTCAGTAGCTGCTTGCTACCTATAGCCCCTGGGGGTTTGACCTAACAGAAAACAAGCTAGCCTAAAATGTCTGAAAGGTGAACATTAAAACAGAATGATGCCAAAAGATAAAATTAAGTAGCAAAACAGGCAAGTCTAAAATCTCTAAAATTATTGAAGCCAAACTTTCTAACCATCTCGGGATATTTACAGCAAAATTTGTAGAAATATTTGATTAAAAGTACATCTTTGAATCCTCTTGACTCAAGTTTATTGTAAATAAATTTGGTTCTAGATGCAAAGTCCTGAAATTTAGAACAAATACGACCAAATCTCAAAATCTGTGACAAAAACGTATTATATCCAATAGTTTCCGAAATATTACTGTCCGGGAAAGGATAATTAACCACTTCAAAGTTAAATTCATCTATTTTGTGATAGACTTTAATACAAAACCTGTCATTAGTGACCTGAATATCCAAGTCCAAAAACACATCTCTGAAACCATCTGAATTGTTACCCTCCAAAGGGATATCTTTTGGGTAAATTTCTTTAGCAATTTCACTGAAATTTTGTACATTTACGCAAGCAATGTCATCAATATATCTTGCGTTGTTTGATAATTTTGTAGCCATTTGAAAGTCCTTTTTCATCAATTTATTCATATACTTAAATTCAAGCCAGGTTAAATATAAATCTGCCAGTAAAGGGGAGCAGTTGCTACCCATTGGAATGCCTTTTATTTGTTGAAAAACCAATGGTCCGCATTGAACAAAAGTATTATCCAAGAGAAATTTTATAGCATCTATCAAAGTTTCAACAGTGTAAGATTTAACGTTACTTTTTGAATATTTATTGTGTGACCAATATGCTTTCTTTGTATATGAATTAATATTTATGTATGGTTTACCATTATGTTTAAACATTTTGCTAATTAATTCTGAAAGTGAACTTTTGACTTCATCTATGGGTAGATTTGTGTACAGTGTAGAAAAATCAAAACATTTGATATTTTTTGCCTTTACATCTTTGATTTTAGATACAAACTGGGAAGAATTGTTAATACTCCAAAAACAATTTATTTCACAGTTTCTAGAAATTGCATTACAGTATTTACAAAAATGATTCCTAATTGCAGTAAAAACACAATGTTACTTCTTTTGATAATTGCTTTGTAGTACATTTTGAAGCACCAGCTATGAATCTAGATTTAAAAGGGTTTTTATGTAATTTGGGTATCCAGAACAAAAGTGGAATAGAGGAGTCCTCTTCAGAAATTTTGATATTAAAATTCCTTTTCATCTCATCTTTATGTGTATCTATCAAATTATCAATGGATTGTTTGTGTAATTTATAAACGTCATTTCCTCTTATGTCTGAAATATTGTTTATACCAAGTTCCTTTTTCAAAACATCCAGATAATATTTTTTGCAGATGATCCCAAAATTGTTACCTGCCTTATCTATGTTAGTGACTACAAATCTATCATGTAGTTCTTTGACTGCTTTAGAAACTTTAGGCTGTTTTAGATTAACCGTATTGAAATTCTTAATGTGGGATTTGTAACGATAAATTCTATTTCTAAAGACTCTTTTCAAGTTTGATAACCATCCTTCAAATTTCTGAAATTCCATTTTTTCTTTCTTTGCCCATTTCATACAGTAGGAATCGAGTGCATCACATGTATCCTGAAAAATACTGTCAATATTCAACTTGGGACATATCCGAAATTTTGTACCTTTTTTCATTATTTCTTTTAAATCTGAATTTTGTATTATATCCAAGTTACCTGTAAATACATGTTTGTGGTGTGCATCAACAAAATTAGAATATTTACTATTAGACATACAGTCACAATTTTGATTTGCTGCGATATCCTCAAGAGTAATTGAAGCCAGAAATTTTTTGTAATTCATGATACTTTGTCCAATATTGTTGCCATATTTATAGGAAATGATGGGGGGATCTTATATTATTCTATTGTATTACCATAAGTGACAGATTTCATCTTTCATTCCATCTACTGAAAGCAATTCTAATTCTTTATCATAAGAATTTATGTCCCTTGTTCTTCTTACAATACAATACTGAAAATTTTAAAGCTAATGAAACCTCCTCAGACTATTTTTGGGCACTGACCAAATACAGAAACCAAACATTTATTCTACAGTCATGATCACACATGCAAGGCCATGGGGACATAATTTATAACCCTACATTTTACGGTTTTGATCAGCTTATAGATAAAAGACATGTCCTATCCTGCCACACCATGCAGACATCAAGACACAAGCAGTGGGGTGTGCCTCAAACTCTTCTCAGTTCAGCTGGCATTGGGGGTGCACCCTGCTGGCTGCTTTGTTAACAGATCAGCATGTGACACAGACAGTATTGAAGTCCACATGTGGCTGACCAGGTGTCTCCCCTCAAATCACAGCTATAAAAAATTGGCAAAGAAAAACTAAGAACAATAACGAGTTTTCTTCTGACCTTTGTTGGATTCACAAGCAGAGTAGCAAGCACTTCCTTCCATAATTGGCTAATGAGAACATGTCTCTTTTTAATTGACAGTTTATGATTCATTAGTCTACAACATTAAAGTTGTACTTGAAAGTTACGTTCAAAGTTGGTGAAACAGGAGAGCCAAGATTCTGATAAAATTAAACCAACCAACAGTTCGATGATAAATTTGCACTGAAAAACAACTCAGACTGGATGCATATTAATAATTCTCTCACCAAGCAAGACATTCTTGAACCAAAAAATACAGTGAGAGGGTTTGGTACATTTGTAAGAGTCACATAGGTTCTATTTATGAACTAGTGTCACCAGCTGTGCTGAGAAGTTTGATTCAAGCAGTCAAATGAGCTTACTCTGTATGATGGTCAAAGACCTAGCAAAGCTAGTGGCATGAAGAATAACTAGAAGCCGGTCAGAGACCGAAAAACTTGATAACTGGGAAATTTAGGTGAAGGCCATGTACCTGCATGTGACATCAGGAGGTTACTTCTGTTTGACCTAATGACAAAGCCTTGGTGCAAATGCAATGAACAGAGATATCATGTCAAGGCCATTTTTCTTCAATGCAGCACTGTCACCTAAATATGTGACCAAGTCACCTAGTTTTCACTAGGTGTCGGAGACATCCTTAGGACCAACTGTCATGAATAATTGGTGCAGCTACAATGAGTAATTTAATATTTGGAGATATCATGGTATGGCCATTTTTCTTCAAGGCAGCATTGTGACCTAAATATGTGACCTAGTTACCTAGTTTTTGATAGGTGTTTGAAACATCCTTAGGACCAACTGTCATAAATAATTGATTAAGCTACATACAATATTTTGTTTAAGACTGTGTTAACGTCATTTTTTCTTCAACGTAGTACTGTTACCTAGTTGTGACCTAGTAACCTACTTTTTGACAGGCACCTGAAAAACCTCAATGACCCCCTGTGATAAAAATTTGGTCTCTGTAAAGTGAATTTTTTTGAGATACGGTGTTAACAAGGCATGGACCAGCAGACAGACCAATGGACAGATGGATGCATAGGTGATAACAATACCCCTCCAGCCTACATGGGCCAAGGGGTAAACTGTGGAAAAAGCCTGATTTGTTTCAATTTGAAAGAATCTCATCAGAGACTCTGTATGATGCCTTCATTCTGAATGGAAATCTTGTATTTTTGGGAACACAATCACAAAGCAAATCATGATGTTAGATTGACCAAGTCCCCACTTGTAAGATTATTTTCCCAGGAGTCAAAATTGAGTAGGCCTGTAAAAAATAGAATGACAACAAGTAGCCGCTGACGCTAGCCATATCCCCCCCCCCCCACAGTAATCAGGGTGGGCATTTTCAAATTGTTCTTATGCACACCTACTACCTAAGGTCTACCCACCATAAAAAATTTGAAGAGGTAGCATTAATAATGTAGAAGATATGGGCCAGACAAAATTTTTTCGGACGGACGGATGGACAGACGGACGGACACATGGACGGTGCCCATTACCATATCTACCTAAGGTCTATTAGTCATAAAAATTTCAAAGGGTTGGTATTAATAGTTTAGAAAATATGGCCCGGACAACTCTTGAGCTTGCTTAACGAACTTTGTTAATTAATCAATTAATGAAAGTAGTAACCCACACAAAACAATGCCTATGCACACCTACTACCTAAGGTCTAGCAACGATAAAAAATTCAAAGGGATAGGATTAATAGTTTAGAAGATGTGGCCCCGACAAAATTTGTTTTCCTTAACGAACTTTGTTAATTAATTAATGGAAGTTATTAGCCACACAAAACAATGCCTATGCACACCTACTATCTAAGGTCTACCTACCATAAAAAATTCAAAGGGCTGGCATCAATAATTTAGAAAATATGGCCCAGACAAAATTTGTATTGTATCTTGAGCTTGCTTAATGAACTTTGTTAATTAATTAATCAATGGAAGTAATTAGCCACAGAAAACAATGCCTATGCACACCTACTACTTAAGGTCTACCCACTATAAAAAATTCAAAGGGCTAGCATTAATAGTTTAGAAGATATGCCCCAGACAAAATTTGTCTTGCTTAACGAACTTTAATTAATTAATTAATGCAAGTAACTAGCCACACAAAACAATGCCTATGCACACCTACTACCTAAGGTTTACCCACCATAAAAATTTGAAGAGGTAGCATCAATAATGTAGAAGATGTGGGCCGGACAAAATTTGTTTCGGACGGAAGGACAAAAGGACAGAAGGATGGAAGGACGGAAGGACACACGGACACACGGACGGTGCCCATTACCATATCCCCTCCCCCACTTCGTGGGCGGGGGATAATAAAATACTGATCAGTGAATTTGTGATGTAAATGAGATTGATTCATACTGAAGGATTTGTGCTACACTCAACGTAAGTCATCAGCTTTTGCTGGTCAAAAAGACAATGCTGAAAGGGACCTCTGTTGATTGCAATACCAATTCTTTGGTGTAAATCAGTGTCTTTGCCTCTATATTTATAGGCAGAGAGTCTTTCTAATGGGGACTGCTGTCAGTCTAGTCATCATGTCATTTAATTAGCAAACTTAGTCCTATATCAATTATACCTCTAAACTTCCAGATAATAGCTGCAACCAGAAGCAAACAATTTTATGGATGTATTTTGCAGAAAAGCTTCTATTGCCACTTTCATAAACATGCTTTTACAAATTATCAATTTTTGATAGCAAGAGTGAAATTATGACACCTTACAATTACATGTTTTCCTCAGTAAATATCGAACAAATTTTTTCCCCAGACATATGCATACGGTAAACTCTGAGGCAATGAAAGATATCCAAATATTTGAAGACTTTACAGTATATTTTTGACAGTGCAAAGACAGAGGGGTGCTAGAAGGTAATAACCAGTGCTCCCCAGGTTGTTCTGCTGTTTTATTCTGCCAAGACAACCAAACATCTATGTTAGCAGATGACCAAACATCTATGTTAGCTTCTTGCTCTGCCATAGCACAAAACAAACTAATTTTGTATTTTCCACTTTATCTGCTATCCTATGAGATTTGACTGATACGACCTGAAGATTCAATTTTCTAAGCACATTTTGATCATGAGATTTACAGTCACATTCCCAAGAGAAATGTTCATGCCTGAAATTCAATAATGCAAGATTCAAATCAGGCTATGAAGTTGATCAAAAATGCATGGTTGTAATACAGGGCTCACAAATTTACAGGCTATGCATGAAATGTGGCTGCTGATCAGATAAATTACATCCATCTACCAGTTTGTCTGTGATAATTTTCAAAAGTAGCTTTCAGCTCAAGCAAAAGGAAAGGCTGTTTTGTAAGCTGAAATTCTGACAGTGATAGGGTTAGAATTTCCAGTCAGACAGCGGGAACAGTTTCAAATTAATTTGTTGCCAGTACAGAGAGCTGGTGGCAATACCTACATAAAGTAATGTGACTGTCAGAATATTTTTACGAAGAGTATTCAATAATCCCTAGACACATTTTGCATGTGGAAGGGCATTTTCTTTTGTTTGGTTTATCCTACAATTTCAAGCAATACTGAAAATTGGACAGTCTGACTATAGCACAAAATATATAACGTGTAATTTGAAGCCTCTTTTTATGTGGAATCAAGGGTACGTATTATTAATATCACAGAAAAAAAAAATTGCTAGATCATTTATACTGGTACATATTGTCTATTAAAATTCATCTTTGCAATCTGAGTCTTAGCCTGCCACAATTGACGTTAGGTCAATTGTGATTGGTTTGAAGAATATAAGTGGTTGATTAGTTGGTTCGGGGAATGGAGGCATTTACTAACACTGAATTTCAATGCAAGCTTCATGATTTTTCTCACATGTCTAGCTTTATGGAACATCACATGGATATTTACAATTTATATATTTTGAAGCACATCTGCATGGAGCACAGTCCATTTTCCTACAGCACTCCCAAACCCCTTCTGTTATGACTATGATATAGTAAGCTCACAGGAACAATATGTAATTGAATGACTGTTCATTTTTTGTCTTTTTTTGTAATCTTTAACTCTTCTCTGCTCAAACTGGGCAGAGGTTTCATGTAAAATTTTGCCTGCTTTGATCTTAAATGTCTCATTGCATGTTCTTGAAAACATTTCCAATGGGAGTTGTAAAGGGGCCATATCAGGACCCACAAGGTCAACAAAGCTGTTCAACTGAAATTATTTTCTGCCTTCTTGACCCTTCCCTAGTCAAATCAAGACCTTGTTAACAGATTTCCTAGCACACTCTGTGCACAATGCACCTTCAGTGTGCAAAGGAAAACTGTTGACCTTCCACAATGGTTCTGTAGATTAACATTTCTTACAAACATACATATGAAATTATGATAGAACAAATGCAATTTAAGAAAAATGGTAAAGTCAATGACATTTGCACATCTTGGCCCTTTGGGGCATTTTGAGCAGGAAAGGGTTAAATTTCCTCATGAGAAAGTCACTCGCCACCACGCCTAAGCCTGCTTCCCAAGCTCAGGTTACTACTAAAGCAACAGTAAAAGAGCTGCAGGTTAAACTTAACCATGGCAACAGAGGGTTGAAAGCTAGACAGTGTTAACTTATGTTGCAGTTGGTAATAACACTTACAACTAAGGCTTTGCTCATTTCTAAACAAGACTGCAAGATCCATAACAATGCTTGCAATCAATCAGACACTTAATTTTGATGTGAGATGCATATATAAGTGAATGCCTCCTTGGTTCAGTGTTCCTGCATAGTTGATTCTGCACTAAACCTAGTCAGACAGGAAGTGGCTCCACTGCATCTTTTTCATTTCAATATATGACCATATACTATTCTTCATACAAAAAGATGACAGTATCGACTCCACTTATATAATATCCACTTGGGTCCACTGTTTCAGTCTGTGTCTCTGCATTGCAGGTCTAATTTTCCTGTTCATGTTTTCATACCCTTTTCACAGGGCACACCAACTTAATGGTGTACATTTATAGCACACAAACATAACATAATGTGATGCCATCATGAAGTCAGCAGGCCTTGCTTGTGAGGCATAATATTAGGAATTGCTCTGTATAAGTTACTTGAATGAATAACAAAAGATTAAAAAAAAAAAAAAAAAAACAACAGAAAAATACCTGTCTTTTAATTTCTTTCTTTTCTCATGTTTTGTTTTGTAACTTTCTCCCCAATAAGTTCATGTGTGCTCCCAAAGAGCTCCCTCAAAAGAAAACAATAGCAAGTAGCGGGATGCTTAGGAGGCAAAAAATATTGCTGTCGCCTTTTAATTTCAATCTAATTGTCTCATAATTCATCTTTAAGAACAACATGTTACCAAATCAATAGCCTATTCCAACACATCGTGGGTGTATTGTACCCACTGTGTGCCAAAATGCTGCTCACTAGGTGACCAGAGGGTTAACTAGCACTTGATAGTATTATGGTAGTAAATGAATCCAGCTCTTGAAGTACTTGCTGACCATACAAACTGACATCCATGCAAATGCATTTCCTCGTAGAGCCCGAAAAAACTTGCAAAGTGATGAGATATCCATTACTTTTCAATAGCTATGTCCAATATTCACATAAATATCTGATCAGACAGAAATAATACAACTTAAAGGTCACATGTTCTTAATTTTGCTGTAAGTTTGCACAGTATCTGTGCTAACAAACGCCAGTAATAATGGGATTTTGGTACCAGTGATGAGCAGTTTTCACACTCAGGCCATGTGCAGGTTCAAGGATGTGATAAACCTTTCTGATCCTTCCCAGTGGAATTCAGCTACATATCTGCTGCCTGGCACACAATGCTTTGTGTCACAATCCTGTAAACTGTGCACAGTGGACCAGACAATCTTCCCCTGAGTGTGGCAATGGCAGAGTTACATCACTTTGGCAACAATCCTTTGTAAATCCTTCATATCAACCACATATGACTGACTGCATTACCTTCAACACATTTGCATTAATCATGGCCTCACCAGAGCTGCAAATGAATGTAGTTTAGAAGGCAGAGTGCATGGTCTGTGTGTGGTTTTCTGTGCACTTAATAGATATGAGCAGACTGGTTCTATTTCCTTTATTAAATTTAACATGCACCTGTGTGTATACATGCAATAAGGATGCTTTAAGATAGGCAAGTCTCGGGTTGGGGGTGGGAGATAGATGGCTCACCATTGTCTGGGATGTATATATATCATACACCAGTGTGCACCAAAACAGCAGTGCTGAGCATAATGCACAGCAAGCCACCATTACACCATGAACTGTATCCATGTGCTGGTCTTGGCCGCACTGGCCCTTGCATAGTATAGTAGCATCTGGCCTGGGACAAAACATGCTTCCTTTCTGCTTATAAAGTAGCCTTCCAACTGTATATATGGGGATGCAGCCACAAGATCCCCACCATGACCTGACTGAATGACCATGATTGGAAAATTATATTCAATAATGGACCAGTCAGATCAAAGCATTCAGATATTTCTGCAAATGTCGTTTTCACAAGGCACTCTAAAACAGCAGCCAGACACAGTGGCGCCACATGGTAATACACTTATTACAATCATCTTTACCCAGCTCCAGTCCTCAATTAGTGCCCAATCACACCAGTATCGGCAAATTGTGGTCTGTATTTATAGAGGCTAATAAATTTATCAGCACTGACTGAAAATGTATCTGCCCTTATGTGTTTAATACCAGGTAGTCCAAGAGTAAATAGCTTTCACAGAAAGAGAGTTCTGGCACAGTTGGGTGTCTATACTCAGTGACAGACAAGTAAAAATTTCTGTTTTTATTGTCCTAGTTACCTTGAGCCATGGCTCTTTGATCATCAATTTAGTCATGAAAAATGGAGTGCCTATGACACCACCCCATTACATGCACTACAAAGGCAATAAATTCTTTGGGGTTTTTGTTTTTTGTCTTTTTTTTTTTAATACTGACATATAATAGAGACAAAGACAGACTGCTGGGGTTGACAAATTGCTGGTGGAACTGGTATATACCTGGCCAGTTGAATGGCAATATGTTAAGGTTAGTTACTGCTAATTGCATGTGTAGTAGGCACACAGACAACCAGATAAAAATGTTTACATTGCTGTTGAATTGTGAATTTTATAAGGAACATTTACCTGTTGACTGGATATGAAGTGGGGAATGAATGAGAATTATAAAAGATTACAACATCCTATTTTTTTTATATTTAAGTCCTTAGGATAGCTGGTTTTCCTATCACAACACTCTTTCTCTGCAAGTCTACTTACAATAAACTTTTTTTTTTTTTTTTTTAATCAGCTGTTCTTTCAGGTGACATTGACCATTCATGTGGCCTTTCAATTAAAAAGTTACCCCTCATACCTGAAGTGGTTATAATCTCCATTATCAGCAGTTTATATGTACAGGGGAGTAATATTTTCTGTTCAAATAGATGTTCACCGTTTGGTCAGCATTCAGTAAAAATGTCTAGTCTCTTACTCTGACTTCCTGCAGATGTTCTACTCCTCCAAATCTTTTCCCCATATTCACATCATATTTCCAAGTTGCATACATATTTGAATCAGTTGTATGTATACATATATCTCTATATTAAAAAAAATCAGAATAATGATTATTACTTCTCTGTGATTCCAATCAGACTTGCACAAACTGCTGTCTTTTATTACTTAGCATCCAAAGACCAAATGATATGCTGTAAATGTCAAAAGTAACAATATACTAAATAGTCGTTGCACATAATACTTTCCATCAAAGCTGAATACACCACAACACAAACTCAGACATGCAGGTAGACACTCAATACCTCAAAGCTGAAGACCTATTTTCATTGCTAGTACTTAAAGTAAAATATACAAATCAAAATTAGGGTGCACATCACCATTATCATGCTCAAGAAAATGTACATTATAGAGTATAATGTGTGATTTTTGCTTTTCATATATTCAAACCATAAAAATGAGGACAAATTAAGTGAATGTATAATTTCTCTTATATTAAAAATATGAAAACACACATAAAAGAAGAGCAATTCATAGACTACATGCATAATCTCTCTTACATGAAAAAAATAGTAAAGTACACATAATGCAGAGCAATCAAATGGACTAAATGCAATCTATCCTTATACATAGTGCAGACTTACAAGTTATTCAAGTTTTTGTGTAAGGCTTAAGGGAAAAGAATTCACTGTCAGAAAAAAAAAGAAAGAAAGAGATTGTACAGACTTTTGATAAGCTAGCCATTTTTGGCATGTATTGAATATTCAAGGGCCCATGAAGTGACACAGATGCTACCCATAAGGTTAACTCTTCATTCATTACAAACCTATCATAAATCATCCCTTGCCACGTGGGTCATTATTAAAATCTCTGCCTTGTCTGAGGGATGACTGTTAACTGCAACAAAAGAGTAAATGGGGCCTATCTTGGTTCAGGTAGACGGGGACAAAACCACAGCCTGGCCCAGTACCAGGGAGACAGCATTGTACTTGACTGAGGGTCCACCTGCTGTCTTTTCTCTGACTATACTACAACAATGACTCGTTAATTAAAATTTCAAAGCAAGTTGTTTGCACATATTATGAATTAATGGCCTTTACTCAATAAAAAACTTTTGTCAAGGAAATTGAACCAGGTCAGATCTGTGTGGTTCATCCCCTGATGACCACATCCCCACTGGTTATCTCTATACATATATACATATATATATATATATATATATATATATATATATATATATATATATATATATATATATATATATATATATATATATATATATATATATATATATATACATACACACATATATACATATATATATATATATATATATATACATACACACATATATACATATATATATACACATATATATACACATGTATATATACATGTATATATATATACATGTGTATATATATATATATATATATATATATATATATATATATATATATATATATATATATCTACCATATTGTTTTATCAGAGCTCTAACTGTCCAGCAAACAATTCTATACATGTATGACCCTTTGTTTGGATATTTCAAGCTAACTTGCACAAAGAGGTCCTGCTTCCTGCTCTGTCAGATTCTACATTTATGCTTATACACAACTTAACAGCCATACATGGTGGGTTTTACATTCTTAGCAGCAAAAATAAAAAACAAAAGAAGCAAGCATTCACAGAATGAATTTCCCTCAGCCACCACGATCTTTCATCATTCCTTAATTCATTCTTGCTGTGAAAAAGTTTCTGTGATCTTGAACATTTTGCCAAGGTTACACGTATGCAATCCCGACTTGGTCATTGGTATGGTACATCACGGTCACTCACGGCAAAAATTAACAATACCAACAGAATCGCCATAGGTATGTTTCTATTAATCTTTAATCATAACTGTAAGCCTATGATTGAACATACTCAAAATATAAGCCAATATGTCACCTTGACCTTTCCAGGTCACTCCAGGTCAAACCAAATGAAATCCTATACGTAATGTCCTATTAATATTCCATTGTAAGTTTGGGCCTGGGGTCCACCATTACCAAAAACTAGAAGACTTTGATAGTCCTATGCTCAGCTGACCTTACAGTCACAGTCTGAAGTAGTCCCTGTACCTTTGAAATATTAGAATCACCTTTCTGTAGGACAATCATCATTGTTTGCAATATCACAGTCTTCACCTATACAGTTCTGGAGTCAATATTTACTACACAAAAGGGGACATGATCCACTATACCATTATATAAAAAGTCAAGTGTCCACAAAAAAATTATTGAAAGAACAAAAAAATCACAGCACCCACCTGTCAACAAAGTTAGGTCTAGGGTACTCCAGAAGTATGCCTGTACAATTTCAAAGCAAATTGCCATGTGAATTTAGAGAAGATATATGGAATGAGGCATTCTGGCAACAATTTATACCATTTCAGCCTATTAATTAATAATTCAGAGGGTTAACATCCTTATTATCACCCAAAAGAACCATATGATTCCTCCATTGGTGTTCATTCATTTCATGGCATATTCTTGGAAAAATCTGTTTGGACGATTAGTAAATGGAGGTGGGAAGGTGACTTCCAGTGCTCATGCAACTCTATTCTATCTTCCTCCTCAGGGGCCCTTTCTGGCTAACTCTCAGAGTTGGCAGTGATGTTGACCTACGTCCAGAGAAACTGTTTTAGTACTGTGGACACTACCTCCACAGCGGAATTTGTTTTATAAGCTATCCAAGTCTCTTGCGAGATAGGGGCACTTTTTATATGACCTGCAGATCGTCAAAGAATTGTGGAAGTATAGGGTTGGTGTTCGATTGAAACCGATCTTTTCCAAGATGCATGTTGAATCACAGACAGTGGGAGGGCAGTGGCACATAGGCAATGGCTGCTTGGCAGCGTCCTGTGGGTGTGGAGCCAGAGACCACTTCACCTTCTCCCTTGTTGGGTAGAAGGCAGGAGATGGACTCACAGAACCATTTCAATGCAGCCTGGGATGACCATGAGCACTGTCATGGTTGTAGCCAACAACTTGGTCACATGTGTTTTCACAAGAATATATCCAGGTTTTGTGCTAGGTGGGGAGATGACAAGTGGCTGCTCTACGAGAAGTCCCATAGGAAGAGCGAGAGGGTTAGGTGTAAGCATGCAAATGCTAAACACCGGGCCATCAAGTCTGACTCTGCTGAATCTTCCACCCCAGCGATGCCACTTGAGTAGTGGCAACAAACACCTGCAGCTCACATGCAGGCTCAGCTGATTGCTGTTTCTTTGCTCGGAACCCCCTGGGAGAATATTGAGAAAAGGTGACATAGTTGCAAGTCAGGCTGCAAAGGATCTGCTTGCGAAGTTCCCAAGCGCTCAGTGCCACCTGAGGTTCCCTGGCCACTGATCCAAGGCTCTTGGCCGTCTTGGAGGCCATGACCAAGAACCAAAAGTTGCAAATGGATCTAATCTGGCAACTGTACCTTCCTACCTCTATGCTGGCTACTTCCGATCTCCGTCTGAAGAAGCAGGCGAAGGACCCCTTGGATCTTCTGGCCCGGACCTCTCGGTCCGAGCACTCAGAACCCAAAGCAGCCCCGTCGCCCCAATGGGTACTTGTGGGTCACTGTTCTGGCATCCCGAGACCCCCGCTGATTCCTCAAGCTCCCCTGTCCGAGACCTCAGGTGGAATATCCAGGTATCCTGCAGCACCATCCTGTCAATTCCCCAAGCTCCTGGATCCGGGACATTGGGTCGAACATCCCAGTATCACGTAGCACCAGAGACGGAACCCAAGTCTGTGGTGGTGTCTTGCTGTAGTGAGCTAAAGGGCCCTTTAGCTCCTGTGGTTGTAGCCCCTACCGTGCCCCAAGTGCCAACTCTGGCACCTCCAGCCCCTGTGCTGACAGTGCCAGTTGCTCTCCCTATGGGCCTAACCTCGACTGAGCAGTTGGCAATCCCACTGCATCCTTCCTTCGTGCCATGTACCCTGCCTCCACCTTGGACAGGCAAACTGAACATGAGCTCTGTGAGGAGCAGCAGTTGCAGATGGAGACTTGGTCTTCCTCTGTGCCTGCTGGTACTCCTACTGTGTCAGAGTGGGTTGTTATGGATGAGCAGCTCACTGCCTCAATTCTGAGTAAGCTCTTGCTTTGCGTGCAGACTCCGGAGTTCTTGCTGTTCCAGCAGGAGCCCTCCAGCCAGCCTACCCTCCTCCCCCCCCCCCCCCCCCCCGGGTTGGCAGCTGCTGTAGCTCCCGCTCTGAGCCTCCTGGAAGTCCTACTTTTTAATCCTTTGTGGGAGGAGCAGATGTGGGCAGCGGAGGTAGCAGCAATAACTTTTGCAGGACTCATTGCTTAATTCCCCCAAAGCATGGTGATGGACACGCTTCTGTCACAAGCAGCTGCCCCATCTGCCTGGATGAACAGTTGTGCGATGAGCCTTTGGGGCCTCCAACACCAATGCCTGGTGATGAGTCTTGTCCTTGGAAGATGTGCAACATAAGTCCCTGATCCTTTTCTTGCCCTTTGTAGCTGAGTTTTATAACCAACTGACAGCCAGGATTTGTGGAACCTGGGTTCCTTTGGAGCTCCTGACATCTGTCTATCTCAGGCAAGGGCCTGTCCTCCCCCTCTAGACCACCAAAGAAGCCCACCCGACCTCCCCGCTTCCACTCCACAGTTGACATCCACTGATAGGGGGACATCCCCATCGAAGCTCCCCCCCCCCCAAACTGTGGCAGGATCCAAGTGAGGACCAGGACCACCATGTGTTCAGAACAATTGAGTTCCAACTCAATTGTGTCAGGCATTGTGCCCTTGACACAGAGGTCTAGGCAATGGTGGTCTGGAGGTAAGTATATTCACTAATACTGAAATTACTAAAAATTTCACTGTTAAACTTTTCCAAGAAATTACATTTTTAGCTCTCATACAGTCCAGATATTTATCTAATAGGCAGAAAGAATTAATCATCAGGGAAGTCATAGAAATACAGTAAGATTAATTAAAAGTGGGTTCTTGTTCCTTCTACTCGAAGTTGATTTTAATCAACATTATGAAATTTATAAAATTGCTCCCAGGGGACTAGAACTGCCTGGTATATTATATTGGTTAATCGTTTAGTGTTGATGTAGAGAATTTGCTGCAGTGTCTTTTTCTTATGGTGAAGCAGTATGCCATCAAAATGCAGAAACAGCTGTTCCTGCCCAGACTCCACATGTAATCAACACACTTTTGCCCACAGGGTAGCACTAAACAATGGCAGAAAAAAATACTGGAACACATTACAAGTCCTCCAACTGTGTTAACTTGGCAGCAGAAAGGGTGAATTAATTATGTGTTGTAAGGCCCCTGAAGGAAGTAGAAGAGACAAAGGCAGCAGAAATCCTGTGATACCCTACCAGCTTCAATATAACCTAGTTTTTCTTTCAATTGTAGTTCATATACTAAAAAACCATGGCAACTGACAATTAAAGGACAGTATTTAGTTCTCATCTGTATAAATTGTGATTTACCTGAAAGATCTTTTGCAGTGGTCCTATCATCATCAACATGCTGTCTATCTGACTGGCTGAGCTACATGTACAGGTCTCATAATGACAAGACGTGTGGACCATGGACGTTAATTTACAAGGTTCAGTGCAAATTAAACACAATATGTGATCTCATTCTGTATTCTTTCAATGTTCATTATAGAGTCTACTTTGATTGTTACCAGGAGGGTTGTTTACAGTACTCCAGTCGACCACTTGATAAAAGGTTGCATTCCACTTATTTTTATATGTGGGCAAGACAATGGGTTAACCAGAGAATATAATGCACCACAGGTATAAAAGATATGGCTCCACACAGCAATTACATGTCTATCATCCACACAGTTTTGTATGGTGGCAGACATTAAGGTCCTCCCTGTCACTAGATACTACTTGTACTTACGCAGACTTCTAAGGTTTTGAATGAAAAAGGAACAGCATGGCAAGGGTAAATGTGAGGAGTGCTCAGCACCCTGCTGTCACCTGTGTATATCACTCACTGCCACAGGTGCCATCTCTCAGACAATACTACTGCTCCAAGAAAGGCTCCTCTATGACACATAGTTCAGCCTGCCATAGTTCCACTTGCCCCTTCCTGCCTTGTTTTATGAATTTGTCTGTAATTGCTCACAATATCCCTCAGGCTGAAACCCAGAAATGACAATAAATTCAAAGTGCCTTGTTACCTTTCACAGTAATTCTTACAACTGATGCTACCCTTGATGTGGGTAATTTTTTTTTGTGGGTCTAGTTCCTATCACGTACACATACATGTACCTATTACATATATATATATATATATATATATATATATATATATATATATATATATATATATATATATATATATATATATATATATATATATTTATTTATATATATATGTGAAGGATAATTTTAAAAAAAAATTTGTTTCAAAGCAAATCTGTCTGTGTGCCTACAAAGGAATGTTGTTGCCTTGTACATTCAAAATGAAATTGGAAAATCTACATGAGAGAAAACATGGAATTTCTAGGGAAACCACACAGCAAAATAGCAGGAAAAAGTGCATAACCCTACAAACTGAACTTGGGACTGGCACCTCTATCCAAAATGTTTTTTTTTCTTCAGATATTCAACATTTAAATTTTCAAATGGCCCTAATTTGCATAATTTTCAAATCTGTCACTCCTCTTCATAAAAAGCCAGACTCTATGTATGGAAGTATAATCATACCAAAGTTTGGAGGTTCTACACATAATAGTCTTCAAATACAATGTTGGGACAAATTTTGAAAGAAAGAAAGAAAGAAAGAAAGAAAGAAAGAAAGAAAGAAAGAAAGAAAGAAAGAAAGAAAGAAAGAAAGAAAGAAAGAAAAAGAAAGAAAGAATTCATGAAAAAAATGTCTGTGTTGGCACATAGACAAAAAAAAAAAAAAAAAAAAAAAAAAAAAAAAAAAAAAAAACAAACCAAGAGGCACAGTTATGTGATTGCTGTGTCCACATATTATCCATAACTTTCACTGTCAAAGATATTGCTTCTTTACATAATGGCTTCATTTACATTCTAGAGTCATTAGCTTTCCTTGGCAAGAGTTTGTAAACAACCCCGCTCCAAGGAAAGCTATTGACCTAGGGCGCGTCATCATGAATGGCCTTACATACAAATATCAGCAAAAAAGTTTTCTAGTAGCAAGAAATTTCATCTGCCTTAAAGCTTCTTAAGTGGGAAAACTTAAAGTAGTAAGGCAGGTGACAATTTACAGCCAGGTGCTTTTGGGAGATTTGAGCAGAAAAGGGTTAATACCAGTGAAATGTAATTTATGATATTTAATCCATTTACTTGACTTTTTTTGAAATACAGGACTGTTTTTTTTGTTTTTGTTTTTTGTTTTTTTTTTAATTATAGAACAGTCACAAATATGCTGGGGTAACAGTAATTACAGATTTAACAGCTGCTGAGTGACATAAGGCAGTGTACATCAATACCATAACAAACGCATAAAATGGACACTGGGCTAAGAACCACAATGTTGTCTAAATTAAGAAAAAAAAAAAAGAAAAAAAAAAGAAAAATAGGAAAGTAGTATAGCATTGTATATAAATTTTATTATGCAGCCAGGCAGATGATCCAAGCTTTGCCAGATAGACTGCTAATTAATTACCATGGCTTCCTCACTTGCATGTCTTATGAGTAAGGTCTCTCATGCAATCCAGCAATTAGGACCCATTTGTTGCGGTGCTGTACCATGGCACCTGTGACTCAGTGGCCACTGAATCATGACACTATCTCTGCCACCATGGTGCTGCAGAAAATGATTTACCTCTGTGACGTGACATGGATGGCAAAGCTACCATTCATCTGCTGAGGCACTCTTTTTCAACAATTAGCCTCTTTCTGGCCTTTGTACTCTTTTTAGTTCTTTTGTTTCATGTAACACAAATATTCCATTATATGACATTTCTCGTGAGAATTGCTCTCTCCCAGGGACATTTTTCCATCTAAGCAAGCCACGAAGATATTAAATGCTGGGAAAATGACTTTGACAAGAAGTCCCCATAGTTCCAACAAACCTCTAAGTCAACTGTACACTGCTACATCTTAATACAGTTACTTTCTATCACTGGATTTCAAGGCTTGACAACATGCTTCTTATTTTAAAATGAGCCTTAACAAAAATAACTTTTTTGTTATTTGTTTTCAGATTGTGGAAACAGTAGGGATATATATTTTCTCTCTCTCTGCATATATATATATATATATATATATATATATATATATATATATATATACACACACACACAAATACATGTCAAAAAATAGTCTACTTTAATTTATTTTCATGAACCTATTTATATGTTTAATTAATTCATTTCTGCAGGGGGTGGGTGGTTTCATGTATTGAATAAAATTGTTATTAAAGGTGACACAACTCATTACTTGTCAAAATTTATATGGTTTCATTGACAGTGAGTTGTACTAATGTCAAACACCACATTGGTGAAAGTTCTACAGTCAAATACAATGTCAAGATGAAAAATTATATGAAACCTATACTTTAATGAAAACCCATTGTATGATATGTATACCGAGCAGAGACTGGCCACACTCCAAATTACATTTATATTAGAAGTGGCACAATTCATAAATCATGCATGGTTCATGTCCTGAGACAGATGGGAACTCCATGTGAAACCAGCCCACGAGCAACTAACATGACAAGGTCAAAGTGTGGCCTGTAACACTGAGCAAAAACACAAGGAAATATTTATCCTTGAACATTCTAGAGAAATAATCACCTGTATACAGTTATGAAATGTAAATGAACAGGTCATTACTGTCATATATGTTTCATGTTGTACACATACAAGAAATATATGGATTTAATGATTTGGCTACTGATATAAAAGCACTTATATGTAGCACTTTTTTGGGGGTAGACTTAATTAAATATAGATATTCTGTTCATCAAAAATTCCATAGCATTCCATACAACAATGGGCTTGTAAGTAACATGTTGCATTAGATTTTCAAATATGGGTTCACATTCAAAACAAATTATCCAAAATGAAAGTAACAGAACAGTTCTGGACTAGTCAAGTTTGTGGTATAATAAGGTGAAAACAGAGGATCAACTCATTTCAGTATAAAAATGTGAATAAATTATCTGTGCTGGGGTTTTGTCATGATCACCCATGCATGCTCCTTCCCTGGACCTGCACATGAATCTATATCTGACATGACAGCTTGCTCAGCCAGGGGTCCACAGTGGCAAACTTCAATGAGGACCCCTAGTGGCAACAAGGAACACCACCAAATATACAGAGATATATGGAGATGGATATCATGGAACAGTAATTTTGCACACAGCATGGAGTGCATGTCTGTGGATCATTGTTCTATATGGTGTGGTAACCAAGACATGTATCTTCATCTCTGTTACAGGGTCTATTTCACAGAATGATGCAGTCATTACAGCATGTGGATCAGGCAAGGCGTCACAGTGGAAACATGTCTGTAGGTTAAATTAGCTTTGGATTGAGTTATGCAAGGTGGTGATCTTGCCTGCTGCTCATATTATGCTCAACATGTGCCTGCACATGTATCATATAATCTCACCCCAATGAACCAGTCATAGGTCAAGTGGATGATCCATACATTTTGCTTAAATCAGGGAATGATGCTGTATACCTGTGCTCACAGTGTCTCAGGCTATGTATTGATAAGCTGTAGCATCTGACTGAGTCCTAGCCATTTACATGTAGCAGGCCCTTCCCTGAAATACCAAAGAAATGCAGGGTCTGTGCTTGACATGTCAGGTGAAGATTATCCTGACACAGCAGCATCTAGATCTCATTTCACAGCACATCATTTAAGGTAATTCATATCATGACATCTGTAGACTGAAGCTTGCCATGTCAAATGTCAACTGACCTGTATCCTCCCAACAGATCTAAAGTCACCTGATACTGATTTCCTTGCAGCAATTTGCTCCATGTTCAATGTTTAGAAATGACATTCTCTCTCTCTCTCTCTCTCTCTCTCTCTCTCTCTCTCTCTCTCTCTCTCTCTCTCTCTCTCTCTCTCTCTCTCTCTCTCATCTCTCTCTCTCTCTCTCTCTCTCTCTCTCTCTCTCTCTCTCTCTCTCTCTCTCTCTCTCTCTCTCTCTCTCTCTCTCTCTCTCTCTCTCTCTCTCTCTCTCTCTCTCTCTCTCGAGAGAGAGAGAGAGAGAGAGAGAGAGAGAGAGAGAGAGAGAGAGATGAGAGAGAGAGAGAGGAGAGAGAGAGAGAGAGAGAGAGAATGTAGTAAAAGGTTACCTACTCTTGCTGAAAAGAAAATACTGCTATCCTCGTGATTTTAATATCAACTTTTGCACTCGCACAAAGTGTTCTCAGTCGTGACAGGATAGCAGCACATCATTGGTCAACACCTTACCTTAGAATATTAAGTACATGTACAACCAGAAAAGCTATTGCAGAACAATAGAAAAGTGGATTCAGATTGAGTTTTTAAAAAAAATCTAGATTTTAAGGTATCATATTTTAGAGTATATTAATTTGTAATCAATGATGTTAAAGTCACAAAAGTACAATGGCTATAATATTTTTACATCAGTATTTCAATAGGAATTGGATAGATTTGACAATGAAATCTGCAGTGGACAAAAACTGAACACCAATGAAAACTATACAACAGACTAATGCATTTACAGCTGCGCAGTAACCAGAGAACCAGAGTTCCTGGTGGGAACAACACACCTTCATACATGACACACAAAAACCTACACTAGCCATTTTTTAACCTAACCACAATGACTCACATGTAAACAGTGTCTATTGACTCATTTGATGGCTATAATATCTGGATACAAAAACTAGTACATTTTAGATGTAATGATTTTGCTTCCCTGAAGTAACCAAATATACAATACAGGTAGGTAGGGCTACATTTAAGCAACCCTTGACCTACAGGAGACTGGTAGTGTGGAGTACAGGTGAGAATGTATACAGTAAGAATATACATGTTGCAGAGTGTTTCAGTTATAACATTGCAAATCCACAAACAGATGTTTGGGCTGATAAACTATACCTGTGTGGAGCACCAGGCAGCTATGCCTTGACAGTCCCCAGTGCTGCCAGTCTCACTGGGGTTCTCTCTATCTTTATATACATATAACTCACAGACACTCTTTCTAAACACAGTCTGATGCTGGCTTGACCCTAACATCAGTAATATTCAACTGTGTAAATTAAAGTGTAACTGTATACATGCCAATATGTTCTTGTTACTTTTCCATTACGAAAACATAAATTAGACTTCACACAATTAATTTGAGGCTCAGTTAATTATAATGTATTACAGGCACAATGACAATAAATTTTGAGTAGAGTATACTGAAAGGGAGGCACTGGCAATTATTGCTTGTTCTGCTCACTAGTACGACTAAAACAATTTGCAATCAAAAAGTATAACTTGTTGCAAGAATTAATTTCCCGTTTTTTGAATTTTTAAACATTAAGTTTTCTATGCCTGAAAATGTTTCTTTCTTTACCTGTCACACTCCATGACAACTCTGTAGTTGTTTTATTTTTTCTTAGAATAAAACCTAATAAAGGTTAACATATTTTCAAGGTTGAGGGACAAGAATATGTGGAAATATTATGGCAATAACAACTTTTTTTCCTCAAAATAAGAAATGGGTTGTAATAAAAGTTAATGATTTTCTTGATGAGATACTGTTTGTGGTGTGAAAATCATCCTATATGGAAAAGGGAGCATTTTACCTGAGAACCAAGAGTTCCTGGTGGGGAAACATGCCCTATTGTGTACCTGAAATAGGTGACTGTGACAGAATACAATTAAGCAAAATATCTGTTCACAGACAGTTTCTGTCAGAGGTAGATTCATTAACATATAGAAGGGACCAAGGAGGGGGGGTGTCAATGGGTTAATTTTAGGGAAAAAATTGTGAACTCTGAGCCAGTTTGAGCATAAAGATAAAAGAAATACATTACAGATTATTTTTTAAGGAAAAATATTAGGTGGACTTGATGGGGGCAACATAGCTCCCTGTCTCCCACCTCCTGGTATGCCCCTGGGCCTGCTTGTGCTGATGAAAAATTACTGAGGAAGCACTTGTGCAGAGAGGCCCTGTAAAATGCAAGTCTACCATACTCAAACTGGCTGCTGCTATTGATCACCTCAGCGGACATCAGTCTCTGCTGATTGCTACAAATTTCCCTTCAATTTCCACACAAACACAACTGGTTTGGTCTCACTAGATGTATGCTTGCCTTCGCACAGTGAAGACTACAGATGAAAGCAGACAGGGAATGATTGTTTAGGTTTGAGCAGCACTGGGCAGTACACTGCCTCGAGCCACTGGGACCTGATCACCTGCACTGGGTTGCTTCTGCTGTGGGTGACTGATGGTGGAGGTGCTGGGGTCCTGACAGAGGGTGGGTAGCAGCACCAAACACTGTCAGACTGTTTATGTAATGAAGGCTGAAAGTATGGCCAACTGCACTCCTAAGATGACTGCTTGGGTCAAGTACACCAACTCTCGCATGTTTTATCACTTTCCTGTGATGGCCTGGGCATAGCACTTGAATCAAGTGACATCTACGGCTTGATGCTGGCCTTACAACACAGGTCAGGAATGTACCAGGGCTAACTCCACTGCCAAAATTCTGTCCATCAGTGCGCCCAAAGACAAGATTACCCTCCAAAGCAGCTGAACAATGTGCTGCAAATAGACTGAAGCAACTTTGATGTATGGAAGTGATAATACATATGCCATAAACGTTGAAGCTTCAAGATGTAACTTTCACCATCCAGCCCTCCCATGTTGTGGAATTATCCCTATATGCCTTTTACTTTCAAGTCCTGTACAAAATGATTTGCTCCAGCTCAGATTTCAAAAGAGTGTTCAATGTGCATACACCCTGTAAACAGCCTTTTAGCATTCTCATTTGTCATTTTCATTAATTTGCAACTAGGGGGCAGCACCTAGAGGCACTCAAAGATCCAACAGGATGACAATAGCCCATTATCTCCAATTTAAGACACTGGACACCACTTGCAACGTATGGAGAGCTGGTTAAATTCCACACATTGCAAAAACAAATTATGCATTATTTGTTCCAGGAGACAAATTATCATAACCCTGCCAGTTATCAATTGTACACCATATAGTGAAATCTACTGTGCAGTTTGCACATCTGCCAGGTACCAGTACTTTTTCTACATACAGCTCTCATAACATTACTCATTCCTTTGTCTCTCCAAATGAGAGTAGATGTTATAATTTGTTAGATCTTTTGAGACTGGTGAGATCTTGAGATTGAAGGGATCAAGGTTGCAGAGACAGACACTCAATGAATGAACAGCAGTGAGCACATGAACTGCATGGAGACTGGCATTTTTTCAGTTCATGGTGACCACCAGTTTGCCTCCTAAGCAGACCAAGTTCTGTATTATCTGTGAAATGTTCCACAGGCAAACTACTGGTATGGTCACATCGATAACTTGCTGCAGATCCTAAAAGTCTCTGTTGCTCTGTCAGGAGATAAGACTGAGTGAACTCCTCCATCAGAGGAGGAGGAGGAGGAGGAGGAGGACCCCTCCCAACATTCATCTACTCCAAACTAACTTCCCTTTATATTTTTACCACGTGGTTTTGAAGAATCAGCAAAACAGATGAAAATAACAGTGACATAAAATGATTACATTGTATGTGAACACAAGATATTTTCCACTGTGACTTAAAAACATGTAGGAAACTAATGTTGTTTGATAAGGATTGATATGCTATTTCCTCCAGGATAATTACCTTGTAAGCAATGCTTATTTAACAGGTATCCTTTTCAATCAATTTATTATAATTTGTCATCCAAGGCATTCTCCATCAATTTCTAGCATCACCTCCTTAAATTATGACAGTTAAGGATGTAGTAGGTTCTTTAAGAAGTATTACTGGTTTTTATAACTTCATTCTTCATTTCCAGTGTGATAACAAATGGACATTTTCAGCATGACACTTTTCCCAATCACCTGTAATTTATGTCATGTCAATTATTCATTTAGAAAAAAAAGTCAAGAGTTTGTTTTCATGAGGACATGTTAATGCATATGTGTTGTTGAATGACATGGAACACCCACATAAAGTCCCCAACATGCTGATGACTTGCATTCTTTATTTCCACATGGCTGTCTGCAGGCACCACTATAACACTGTCAATAACATTCACCTTTCTGGACGGTGGGGCAAGAGAATGTCCCAGTTTCCATTACATGACAACCCATCTAAAGTGTTCCCCTGACAAGCCGTATACTGACAAGATTCAAAACATGGTTTCACACATTGACACCTTCATAGAATCATAATAGTCGCAAATACTGGACCAATTTTATTTATGCTGACTTGAAAAGTTTCAGGCATCTCTTCCAATGCTATCTCTTCAACATTCCCATTAACTTTCTGTAGGAAGAAGAAAAGGAAAGGATAAAAGTTTCATGAATGGCTTTAAAGCAAATATGCAGTGACAAGAAAGCCAATAATGTGTAATTAGAGTGTCAGAGGGGATGCAATCAGCCAGATTACTCCTGCCAGTACTGAAAAGGTAGTGTCCCAATGCTACCCAGCTTACTAATGTATATAATAAGCACGTTCAGTCAGGGGAGCACCGGAGCAGTCAACATTGAAATGATCCTCATCTTCAACTTGTCTTACGAACAGGAAATAGTCTTGTGCTGTAGTCACCAGGAATGCAATATATCTCTCTAAGAATGTGCTTGATGACTCCCTGTTCTCTGCCAGTCAGGTGTACTTTCCAATTGGGTACATGCTTTAATAGAATAACCATGGCAACACAGCTGCAGCTTTAGCTCCTTCCTATCTAAAGATGTCCAGCAGCAGCAGCA
Source organism: Hermodice carunculata (assembly GCA_964020975.1). Lineage (NCBI taxonomy): Eukaryota > Metazoa > Annelida > Polychaeta > Eunicida > Amphinomidae > Hermodice > Hermodice carunculata. Next base: position 58,651,514 of record OZ026630.1, on the reverse strand, counting down.
TCTTTCTCTATCTCTCTCTCAAAATATCAATACATACATGCCTTTCATACTAATACTTATATTCATTTCAGTTTTTAGCACATCATACGTAGGAATGAACCTTTCATTGATTGTCCCATGAATGTAAGAGTCATCACATGACTATCCTAGAATTTCTGCTTCACTGATGAAATGCATGAAACAGCCCAGAGACATTCATGACAACTATGTCCTCTAAATGAATTAGCTATTAAATTCCTAAAATTAATCTTTGGGGTAACAAAAAAGTAAATACAGAACCTATTTTTAAAGAAAGAAAATTGTTAAAAGTTGAAGACATATAAAGGACAACACTTGAAATTTTATTTTCAATATTGTAATAATGAATTACCTAGATATTTATTGAGCATGCCCATCATGAACATTGCTGATATACATCGACATGATACACAAAGGAAATAAATTTTCAGGGTATGAGCTGGAAATAGATTTACCGAAAAATGCTTTCGACACCAGATTGCACATATTATCAATTAAATACCAGATATAGTGAAAAGTAAAGTGCACACACACAGTTATTCAGGTTTCAGATATCTGTGTCTTAGATATCTATATATTTGTGTGTTGTCACCATTGTCGTTAGTAATAATTAAACTAATTTAATTCAAGCGGCTCATATACTAATGATTGTTACACAACTTAATGTGAGTCTCCTGACCAAATCCATGTTTTTAAAGAACTAGATTATCAGATTGATTGTCAATTCGTATTGATACAATATGCCTATTATGAATTATACTATACTGTATTATATTGGTCAAATAAATGAATTGAACTAAAAATTCCATACAAGTACAATATAATAATGTTTTTTAAATGAAAGTAATGCAAAAAGTGTATTGCAGAGAGTCAAGAAATCTACCAATCATGTAACACAAACCCTGAGTTATGAAGAAGCATCTACAGAAATCTGCACTGAAAGACAACCCTGCAAGTGAGCAAATTGTGGTCCTTCAAGGCCAGTGGTCTCTCATAGGAAGTGTACATACCATTAAAAGTACTAAGCTGAGTCTCTTGAAAAGATGGTCTTTCAAGGCAAGTGGTCTCTCATTGAAGTGATCTCTCAAGGCAGGGACCACTGTGTACATGTTATTCAGTAGACCTTTAACACTTGGATTTGGTGGTTGTTTGATTTTGAAATAACATAATTAATCACTGGGTACAAGCAGAAACATCAATATTAAACTTAATTTAAGATATGGTTAAATAATTTTATCACTTTGAGAATGCATATATTGTACACAGAATTGTAGTGTTAGTGGGTAAGTACATCTCAGGAATACCTCCATTGAGTGCACACTTGCATGTGACTCTGCCAAATAATTTATTCTGACAAAAGTATGAGAACTGACTTCATTAAAGCCAGTAGAATGGCATATCACAAGCACAATCCAGTGTCTGAAGTAATGCATTAATGTTTTATTCTGTTTATGATATCCAAACAACTTTTTCAAAATATTGACTGGTGCCACCCACAAAGCTATGGGATTGAGTGTAAGCTGTAGAGTAGATGAGGTCATAGTTACATGGTATACCTACCATTAACTATAGAAAGTCTAACATAAAGTTTCTCAACTTTTTTTCTTCCCAGTTTACACCCGAGATTAAGGCTCCTCAGGCAGTCTGGGTCTCAGTTTACACTAAAAGAAAACTACCTCTAAGTTTAAGTCCTGATGGCCACCAGGAAATTGGCAAAATGGAGGAAAACCATCACAGTTGCTGGTATTTTTATGATTAATGTATCGATGCCTGGACATATGTTAGTATTTTCCCTGTATAGATGTCATGGGAAGATGAACATGAGCAATGGTTTTGTGCTCATGTTTTCAGTGATTGACAACTGACTCTTCAAAGTATATATCAGTTGATAATGTGTTGATTCTTTCCCCCTTGAATTAAGACTGGAGTCAACAGCTTTTTTCAGCATGGACTGGCTGTTAAGTGCCCAAACCATGCCAAGGAAAGTTGTTGGTCAGGCACATATTATCATAATAGGTATCATCTACAATTACATATAAGTTACTTTTCATTGCTGTTAGCTCAGTCAAAATTATTGAAGCAGATGATGTTTGAGCACCATCCAATTTTGGCCAGTTCAAGGGGAGAGGGCTAATTGAGTACATGTAGCTACATCCTTTGACTTGAATTAAAGTGACCAGAGCTCAGGTGTGCTTAGCTGAGCTAATAGTCTATCAATATCACTGACCCACATACTTAACATTGAGACCTTGTTTTACTGAGCCATACATTTTAGACCTTAACTGTGTATGTGCAAGGTTTAATAGACAGACTCAAAGGGCAAATATGTTACAAATGCCAAACACAAATGGATATCACTGTGACTAACCAACTTTACCTAGGGACCTAATTGTACTACATAAATGCATGTCAGGCATCATTAATGTGTATGTATGTGTGTTTTCACAAAACAAAGCAAAGCATAGGGAAGTTGTGGTATTGCCTACAGATGAACAGTTGATGGATATATCACCATGCAGATACACCACCTGGTGACCTAGTTTTATCACATGGCACATATATTAGTCCTGATATGTGCATGTGTGACGTGTTGTGAAACAGTGAAACAAGAAAGAAGTTACTGCTAAATGGTGAATTTATCACTGTGACCCCCACACATTTAGCCTGGTGACCTAGTTTTAGTATGTGACATAAACTGGACCCATGGGTTCTGAGAGGGTCGGTAAGGGGTTTCCCGTACTGGCGTACTGGGGCTTTTTATTTACCGTACTGGCGTACTGAAAGCCCTCTTGTTTAACGTACTTTGTACTATCCAAAATTTTGAAAGATTTTGATTTCCCTACTGCGTACTCTAGAAAAATAATTACCTTTACCAGCGTACCGAAACACCCCCCCCCTTCTTCTGATACATTCATGTAGGGGTGAAGTTTAATGACATTAAGCCAAAGTTGGAAGTTGTAGTCTATGATCTATGGTCAGCAGAGCTGAAAATCGTAGAAGTTCAGCTGACTGGCAAGTCAGGTGAGCTAGAAGCCTAATTTTGTCCTGCTGTAAAACAAATACAGTATGTCCACTCTTTGGTGTGTATCTATCTACGACAGTCATCTGATCAAGTTGTGCAGCTAACAAGAGGTGCTTTTGAATGGATTAGGTATCCAGATAGATATACTATGATGACAAGAATATGGTCACAAGGTCATTGCCCATCATTATACTGATCATTGACAAAAATCATGACAAGAGTCAAATTGTAGCTTTGAACCATTATTATCTGTCAGCATGTTCTGTGGTAAATTAAGTACTGGTAACCAGACCATCAGATCATACATAATTTATCAAATTGCATTATAAAGTCTGCATTCACTAAAACTTATTTTCATGGTGGTACCTGCACTGAGGACCACCTCTCATGACAGACCACATATCTCTTTAACACCACACCTTCACGACACTCCAGTCTATTTCTCTAATAGGTGTACCTACATTTTATGACCACCTGCAAAATGAGACTCTTTGCAGTAGGGGCAGTGTCAAATAACTGATACTACTATCAAATACATCAATGAATAAAATATTCATGCAAATTTCAAACTTGCATTGACTTGGGGTCAAAATCTAAAGGAACCTAATTTAAGATCTATTGATTCACCTATATTTTCTGACTCCTTATCCTTTGAGAATGTGGTGTTGTGCACAGAACAGCTACAATACACATGCTAGATTACAAGCACATGAACCCTCTCAGATGAGATGAAGCCGTACCACACTGACAAATGTCAAATTCAGACAATTAATCAGTGCTAATCAGTGCTAACTGAACGCTTCAGTTTGTAGCAGCAGACACATGGAACATGTTCATGTTCGGTATTTGCCACATGGCAATTTATACACTTTCCAGACAGCGTGGTCACACACTCATACTTCCCATGCTCTTCCTCAGTCCTTGTCAAAGTTATAGCTCAGTCACGCATTCCAAAAGGGACTCAACTTAAATTCATCTTCCAAGTAAACAAGCCCTTTGTTGTGTTCTTTCTGATCATGTTAGGGATTAGCCACAGAGATGTTTCTTGGACTGGGTGCAGCAGGGTGCAAGGCAGTTCAAAACCTTGAGATGATGTGTTTGGATGCCAGTATGGTAGAGAGCTGGGCAGGGCAGGTAGGAGGATGACGCAAAGGAACAAGTGGTTTGGCATGCCATACATTGGTGGTTGCTGCAATGTTTCTGCACAGTAACAGCTGTCACTTTGAGGCCCCTTGTCTTCATACTGAGTATTTCTATCAGTCAAAGTCAGTTTTGTTCACCAGGATATTTCAAGTTGAAAAACAGGTTATACTCAAGCTAAATTACACATTAACTCTCCCCCACCCCTTGTCATGAACACTTTGAAGACTGGTGCTTTAAAACCAGCTGTATGTATAGCACACGTAAAGGATGGTTTGCAAGAGAATATGTTTACATGTCTCTCCTATTAAACCAATGTATATCTCAGCAATGAAGCAAAACTACATATAATGTTAAATTCACTATTTGATCATGTAGACTTACTATAATTTAAAGTTTTGCCATAAAGAAATCATAAATTCATATGTATGCCAATATGATCTAAATATTTTCAACCAAGAATGAAAATCTGGCAGAGAGTTTAATGCCAAAACTTTTCTGAAAAACTTTAACCAGAATGAAACTGACTGATGATCTTCTTTGCATCAGTCAAAAATGGTTGTTAAGGGACTTAACTTCAGCAAAAGTCAAACTATAATTCCAGTAATTGACAACAAATTTTATTGTGACAGTGAAATGACACAATTGGCTGACAGCTGGTGCAGGACAATATGCATGCGCAATATGAAAGCCCTATGTCAAAAAAATTTTGAGTTATGTGAAAACTGTCTGGACAGACAGACAAAGTACAAAGCATTTGCTATATGCCCCCTCCTCCTTCGGGGGGGGGGGGGGGGAGAAGTAATCAAAAATATTATACAAGTGTTTGCACCCGGAACATGTAATTATTTCTTTATGTTATAATGGACATACTTTCAAAATACTTAACACCTCCAAGTTTGGAATATAGCCTTTTTTATTAGGAGAATGGTTTAGTTTTGTTTAGTTTGAAAATATTCCGTTTATTTGGATTACCCAATAGTACATATTATATGACTAATCAAGGGGTTCTCCAAACAGAGAATGGTTCATGGGGCCACCTTGATCATGCAGAAATATCTTCCTGTCAAGTCTGTGCAGACTCAATTCCTGAAGAAAAAAAAAACTTCCAGAAACCTGTGTCTGACCACATTTTTTGTGGAGTGCCTTTTCTTATGGACTATTAATATGAAGTGGGAGACCACTTATTGTAGTAAAGTAATTTATGGACTAGGAAACCTCTGGTTATAAAACCTTGTGCTTCTGCAGCAGATTTCAATTAACTTTGATTGAAACTGTTATCATCTATTCATCTGAAGCTGATACTTGAATGGTTATGTTTGCTGTCTGTATGGTCTATAGAAGGCACATGGTGTTATCTCCAGAATGGATGACTTGTTCAATAGCATCATGTACATTCATTAGTGTAAACATATTTGAAGGGTATTATGTACAATGGCTGTGTCCTTTGCCTACTTCAGGAGCTGTTGACACAACAATCAGGTTTTAGTTCCAATCAGCTTTGCCTTCACAGGTACAGGTATAAAAATCAATACAGCACATTTATCATCCCATATTATGCACACACACACGCACGCATGCACACTCACACAAACACACACACGTACAAAAAAAATCTAATTTTCAAGCAACTTATTACTTTTTCATTTGTTCACACTGCTGATAGGTAAGCTTTCTTGCTTCTATTTCAACCTGTACTATTTCTGTGATAGTTGATCTGGCAATGAACCAACTCACTGTGCATATAATAATTTTGCTGTGGAGTGCTTCAGAAACATCATAAATCACCTTATACAGACCTGAAAGAGTTATTTTCAGATTTATCTCACGACAGAACTCTGACAAATTCAAATTCCAATTTGTGCAGGGAAGCATTTTTGAGACATCTGACCTGATACCAGTGCAACATTTTTGCTTCATTACCTGTCCTTCAATGACCTTTGTCACATTATAAAAAGACATCAAAGTCATTCTTTACCAAAATTTAACATAATGCCTTTTCTTAGGCATCCACAGTGAGACCCTAACTCATACTAATGTTCATGATGTACTATTAACCTAACAATTCAAATAAGACAAATACAAAACCTGAACATGTAAATACTTAATCCAACAACTTTGTGTAAAAATATCAGGTGTAAACCACACTTTTTTTCTGTGATAATCATCACCAACAACAGTTGACTTGTCTTACTGGAAAACCATCTTGGTCTGTGTATGCAAAAGATAATACAACAACGGCATAACATGCCAATAAAGCTACAGTGTCATTTCACCTTCTATTGCTCCATATGCTTTCTCTGTGCCTACCAGCCAGTGCACACATTTTTGTTTTGAGGTGCAGTATCTACACCTTTGTATTTCACGAGCACGAGTGCACATATAAAAGAATGCCACCCTCTGCAGTATCTGTATTCTGTGCATCTCATTTTGACATTGGATACTGGGTCAATGACCTTGGACATGGGTTCAAAGTCTGCCATATGCAGTAACAAAGTGTTGAGCATGACCTCCAGCATCCAGAAACCAGGTACACTGATGCCCAATTGTGTTATTTGGGAGTCCTAACTCAGAAAGTTTTCTATTTGCTACAATAAAACCAAACACACAAAAACTGGCCTGTGACCCTGAAAAAAGACGTCAAGGTCACTGGGCTTTGAAGTTAACCTAGGCCTTACAATGGTGTATAAGCATGTGCAAGCTGGCAGTCCTAATTCAAAAACCTTTGTAGTTATCACTCAGAATGCAGCTGGGTGGATTGACAGGAGTAATGATGGATGGCCAGACAAAGAGAAGCTGTGCAAATCCTCATGGGGGACTATAGTCCAGTGCAATATGAAAGACCAAGCTCAAAAACTTCTGAAGTTATCATGTGGAAAGCAAATTCATTAATGTGGCTCTGTGACCTTGAAAATTGGGTCAAGGTCACTCATCCAAAAACTTGACTTAGCCCCTATAGAGGACTATAATCTTATGCAATATGAAAGCCCTAGGTCAAAAAGTGCTGAAAAATGGTGCTGAAGCATTGTGCACAGATGGACAGATACATGTCACCCATCCTCAAACTTGACCTAGCCTTTATAGAGAAGTATAATCCTGTGCAATATGAAAGCCCCAGTTCAAAAATTTCCCATGTTATCATGCAGACACAAATTCATTAATGTGGCTCTATGACCTTGGGAATTGGGTCAAGGTCACCCATCTTTGAACCTACCCTAGCTCTTACAGATGACTATAATCCTGTGCAATTTGAAAGCCCTAGCTCAGTAATTTTTGAAGTAATCACGTGGAAACCAAATTCTTGAATGTGGCTCTGTGACCTTGGGAATTACATCATGGTCACCCATCTTCCAACTTGACCTAGCACTTATAGAGAACTATAAACTTGTGCAATATGAAAGCCCTAGGTCAAAATGTGCTGAAGTTATAGTGCAGCAACTCTGTGGATGGACAGACAGCCAGATGGACAAAGTGATGGTTATATACCTCCTCGCGGGGAGGGAGGGAGGGAGGGAGGGAGGGAATATAATTATGATATCAAAACCTTTTGTATCACTATAATACTACATCATGTGTCAACCATTAAAACAGGTTGGACCCTGATGGACGTTTTGCCATGAAACTGTTTCCCACTGAAAACTAGAAGCAAGTTTTTCGTGCAAAAAACATTGTGCATCCCCAGAGCAGGCACCTCTCACATGAGGCCACCCATCTAAGAGGACCACCACTCTTTTGAAGTAAGTTAGATCTTGCCCTTTAACCTCAAGGTCACCTCTTACTAAATTTATGGGAAGCCTCACCTGGGTAAATGATGATGAAGTTTGATGGACTTCAATCATAAGCATTTGAAGATGTGGCAGGGAAACAATCTTATTTTGCAAGGCATTGTGACCTTGACCTATGACCTATGACCTGATGGTCATCACAATTATATAACACAAAATCCCAAAACCTATGACGTATCTGTACTGAAAGTTTCAAGTAAATCTGGCTTATAATTTTGAAGAAGTCAAAATGTGAACGGCCATATATTGCAGACCCTGTTGCTTTACATGGTAATCAATAGGAATTCTAAAATACACCCGACGAAAAAAAGAAAAAAAAGAAAGAAAAAAATTAAATAAAAATCCACATATCATTGGAGCATAACCATTTGAACTTAGTTGGTGGATACTCACCTACCTGACGTCATCAAGAACAATGCAACTCCCATCAACAGTAATAGTTCTCCTTGGTACACTACAAAACATGCTGTTGACTAAATCTCCACAAGGTTAAAACTCTAAAGTTTGCTTTGACTTGAATATGTTAAAGGCTGGTTGCATTGCCAGTTTGGCATTATAGCAATGTATCTGACTCACATGAACTATCAGGTGTAAAGTCTGAAAAAACAAAGCCCACAAAGCAAAATGGCATCAAAGCAACAATACACACACACAAAAAAAAATAATAATAATAATAAAAAAATAATAATAATAATATACAAGAGGTGAACACTTTAAAGTATCCCCTCTAAACCAACATACATTGGTCAGGATGGAGTAAAAAATAAAAAATAAAAAGCTTCAAAGATTGAGTTAGTTTCCATATGTTCACATAAGTATAAAAAAAAAACAACTTTGCATGCATCAGAGTAGAGTTATCAAGTTGCTTTTGATGCATGCTATCTTTGTACACTTATTTCAAATCTGTCTAGGTTTATTATGGTAAAACCATTTCCATATGAAGATGAAGAATGGACTTGAGTGACCCAGAATGGGAAGTAAAGGCCACTGATTTGTGATCAAACAGACATTCTCACAAAGGTACAAAATTCATCCAAATGCAAAGAAATGTCAAGAATCCTTCTCAAATTAAAGTGTACACCAGTTGTACCTAACATATAATCTGACTGCAAATGTTGAGACTGAGGTCAAAGTCACCCTTTTTCAATTTATCATGACATTTTATTGAAGGACACAATCCTACCATGTCCCATAAGGTTTTGCAAACAGTTTATTATCACATAGTACCAAAACCAATTTCACATAAATATCCATTTTGCCTCAAGAATAATGTTACCTGTCACAATAAACTTTCCCTGCCTCACAATACAATTCTGGTATTTCAGCATGAACATCATGCAGACTTACATGAATGGCCCTGTGACCTTCAGAATGAAGTTAAAAACCACCAGCACCAAATCCATGGTCTGTCCAGTCTCATCAGGTTTTACTCAACTGTCTCTTTTCACATTTCATCATGTAGATACCAGTGACCTTAAGAGAATATAAACGAGGCAGATGCCATAGTCCTGCAATCCTATATCTGTTTCCTTGCTCATATGATCCCCATTAAGTTTCTGGAAAAAAATCTTCGAGACAAATCTTGTGACATGGATACGAGAAGGCTGAAGTAAAATGTAAGGGGGAATGCACATCAGAAGAAACGAGAATATAATTGTCTCGCCAAAGATTGGAAATTTAAAGAGCAAGGACAGCAATTATGTGGGGCCACTTACAGATATTTGCAACCATACCCTCAGAAACATACAACTGCTCCAACAGCATGGAAATATTTTTGTATATTTATAGATATATCAAATACTAGAGAAACCATCAATAGTGCTCTATGGCAAACATGCAGCAGTTTGTCCCATTTTATTGTTGCAAGGTGCTGCATTGTTGCTGACAAAAGATTAAACATATCCAAATATTACAAAATATGACTTGCATTCTGTACCTGTGCATCAAACTTTCACCTTAAACTGGGCAACTCCTTCAGGATAAGACTGTCACAAGTGTAAACTCCATGATGCCTGAGGTAAATCATCATCCTTCACACTCAGATTTATGTGCTGAACATGGAGGTGAAATGTGACCACCAAAATCCAACATGACATACAGTAGGGATGGTAATGACCTGTAGATCCCACCCAGAAGCAATTTTTTTGGAAATGGCTAAAAATGTGGTTACAACTTGTTTGCATGAGATGGGTGAAACATTTCTTCTGCATTCAAACAGGTAAAGTATACCTTGCTTCATGTTATAGCACCCAAAACTGCTGCAGAAAGCTTGTGGTTTGTTTTTGAACCAACTTTCATCTGGTGTGGCAGCAGACATTGCAAGAACTAGAGGACTGTAACAGTCCTGTGCTCAAATGACCTCAAATTCACCGACTGAAATGATCCCATGACTGTTGAAATAATATCAAAGTCATCTTTCTGAAGCAACATCAGTAATGTTTGCAATATTACTGTCTTCACACACAGAGTTCTAGAGTCATTATTTTTTAAATGAAAAGGGACATGATCCATTATTATCAGGAACTCAAAGAAAAACCTTTACAGGTACTTTTTCATTAGTGCTAATATTAAATGCACAAGCATGAAAGATGTTTTTATAATTTTCTTTCCTCACCTCTGTCTCTCCTCACCTGAAACAAAACTACAGTTAGGTTTTTCTTTTGCAACAGGCTAATCTGGATATAATATCGTATGTATTTAGAAAGTTCTCAGACCTTTTTTTTTTTTATCTCTTATTTGGTAATTTATTAATAATATGTCAAGTCAACAAATGGTTAATTAATTTTTCATACGTTTTCGTACTGGCATAGACTCTGATCCAAATAGTAGACTTGCTAAGAGAGTGTACCCTGCATTTTATGGTGCAAAGGTCCCGCTTAGCACATGTGTTCCTTGGGGCAAAATGAAAAAAAAAAAATCCAAAAGACACTTTGTGTCTATGCTCAGACTCATCTAATTAGCATATATTAAGCTAGTTAACACCTTAAAGAAAGAAGTAGACAACTTGTTTGCAAGAGAACAGAATGAAATGTGTGAGTAGTTGCAACTGGCTAATGTGAGGGTAAGAATTCCATTTTTAGGGCTATTTTGACAATTGGCAGCCGATTTGACCTTCAAAACCAACATGGCCACTGGATATTTCCCTTTCCTCAGGCACAGTATACAACTTTAGATAACATGTATGAGCTAGATATGTGTATTATATAACAATTTTTACTATTAGGGGTTATTTTGACAATTGGCAGCCATTTTGACCCTTAAAGACCAAGATGGCCACTGTACATTTTCTTTTCTTCTGGTATCATGCACCACCAATAATAATATACTTTATTTCTTTAACGACAATTGAAAAAGTAGCCAGTCTAATGCTAATTTTGCTGCTCAGAGTGCACTACATTAAACATGTATTAATAATACAATTATATTATTATGCAACAAATGTACTAATTTGGGGGCGGGGGACCTAGTTCTGGCTTTGCATTGGTGATAAAAGGGGTTCATAGTGCAAGGCGAAAGAAAATCTGCACTTTACTCACATAGAACCTGCATTATGGCATAGAACTCCTGGGATGCATGATTCCTTAAAACTTATTTCTAGTGCTTCATCTGCTAATTAGATGACTTAAAGCATAGAGACTGAGTGTCTCTTTGGACAATTTTCTTCATTGTACCCCAGGGAAGACTTGTGCCGAGTGTGACCTTTGCACTATGAAATGTAGTGATCATCCCTTTCTTTGCCCTTAACAAGTCTACTAAAAGGGTAAAAAGCATAATCTTGTAAGTGCATACATTTTTCAAAGCTTAACATTTTGAGAGTATGCCATGTCTATGAACAAATTTATGATTTTTACATTTAAGTTTTTGGCTTTCTTTGCTCATCCTATTGCATTGCAAAACTCTTATTGTCACATCTATATGTACCCCGGAATGATTTGTTGTACTGCACTATTGAGAACGGCCACAGTTGAATCAATAATGAAAGCCAATCTAAGACACTGTGTGGAATAAAAGAAGACAACAAAGTGGCATTGATTGGACCAAGCACATCAAGTTTCAGTGACCTGTGTGTGGTCTTCCAGGCACCCTGTACATCCGAACAACACTGCTGCCTGATACCTCAGTGAAATAAAGAACCAATGATGGCTAACTTAGATATGACTGTAGCAAGACAAACGCTAGATGAATGTTGGCTTCACTGTGAGAATGACTTTTGTGTGGCTACTTCAAGACCAAATTACGTAAAGTGACCACCCAGGAACAACTGTGGCTGAATCGTTATCCTGACATCAGCCAATGATGAATTTTGCTGGAAGTCAACTGGTAAGAGTCATCCTAAATTATGTGAACATGTACTTATATCATGTTTCTAAAACAGGATATAGGGAACAGAGGATCAATATACAATCCACCAAAACTGACTGACCCTGTGACAATATAAGGATTACAGGCACTGATAATCACAAATGTGTGCCAAAACAGTACAAGTAATACAACTCATACATTACCACATGCAGCTGGCCCTGCTCTACTTCAAAACACTAACATTTCTTGATCCTTGTAGTTAAAAGTGTAAACTGATCAGTAACTTGCTACATTTAACACTGACCCAAATAAGAAACAGTAAAACTATTATTAAGGTGCCTGCTCTTACGTAGGGTGTATATACATGTAACATAGCGGTACAGAAATTACCTCTGTGTCTCTGTTTTTGTATTCAAGCCCATCAATGTACACATTTTTAGTTTTGTCAATATGTGTACATGTAGCTTTGCATGTAACAATATAAATATTCATTCTGTGTCCATTCAACGTGGTTGCTTATAATGCATCATTGGTATATGTATGATGTTTTTACCACTTGTCCTGTACCCTTATGACTGACAAAAATTAACTGAGAAATGTTGCTAATGTTTATACTCATCACCATAAACAGCATCATTAAATACGATCATCTGAGACACAAGAAACTTAACTGTGGGAACAAATAAGAATTGAACTTCCTTTCTGCTGCATTCATTGGAATGTGTTTTTCCTTTTAAACAGACATTTTTCATGACATTAAATAAGCGATGTTTTAAAAAAACAAGAGGGCTGTGTGAACAGCCCGTGCCTCAGCTGATCTTGACATTCATCACACTTGCAGCTCTATGAACTTGGGAAAGGATCAAGGACACCATGTTCTGAGTAAGTCTGACCTTTATAGAAGAACACTTACATGTAAAACATCAAAGTTCAAGTAGTTCTCAAGTTATAATGAAGAGTAAAATTCATGTATGTTGCACTGTGACCCCACAAACGAGGTCAAGGTCATTCATGTACTGTCTCAGCATGACCTTCATACAGAATAATTAACATGTGTAGCTAACTCAAAACAGATCTCAAGTTATCAAGTAAACAGTAAATTTCGTGTCAGTTGTCCTGTGAATTAGCATTAGAATGCCCATTGACTTACATAGTAATCAATAGGAAAGCTGCTCGAACGATAAGTACCCGAATTGAAAATCCTTAAAAATCAGGAATCCAAAGCAGTGCCACCTAGTAAACAACTGTTTGACCCTTCCACAACAACATATCCATCACATCTCAGCTTAATCTGAGGGACTGTTCTGACAAGTGAAAAATAGCAAAACCATACAAAAAAATCCTAAAAAAGTTGCAGCGCCACCTGGTGAACAAATTGGGAACTAGGTGTCCCCGGGAGTATCTATGTACGATATCAAAGCAATTGGGTACGCAGTTTCGGAGAAGGAGATTTTTTAAGATTTGTCAAAAAAAAAAGAACAAAAAAATTCATTAAAAATCCAAAAATCACTGGAGCATGAACATTTGAACAAATTGGTAGAAACCCACCCAAGGTACATTGCCACCAAGTCTGAAGTTAATCTGGATGACGGTTTTGGAGAAGAAGTAGAAAACGTGACTTAGCATTAGAATGCCCATTGACTTCCATAGTAATCAATAGGAAAGCTGCATTGACCGACAAGTACCCGAATTGAAAAAATCGTTAAAAATCAGCAATCTGCAGCATTCCCACATAGTGTACAACTTTGTTTGACCCTTCTACAAGGAACATATCCACCACGTTTCAGCTTAATCTGAGTGACGGTTCTGGAGAAGAAGTCGAAAATAGCTATAACACACAAAAATTCATAAAAAATTAGGAAAAAAATTGCAGCGCCACCTGGTGAACAAATTAAGAACTAGGAGTCCCAGGGAGTGTTCCTGTGTGATATCAAAGCAATTGGGTGAGCGGTTTCGGAGAAGAAGATTTTTTAAGATTTACCCAAAAAAGAACAAAAAAATTCATTAAAAATCCAAAAATCACTGGACCGCAACCATTTGAACAAACTTGGTAGAGACCCACCCAAGGCACATTTCCACCAAGTTTGAAGTAAATCTGCCTGATGGTTTTTGAGAAGAAGTCGAAAATGTGAATTGTGGACGACGGACGGACGACGGACGACGGACGACGGACCCTCAAAAAACCTCAGCTGACTGACAAGTCAGCTGAGGTAAAAAGAGAACTGTAATAATCCTGTGCTCAGATGACCTTACGTGCAAAGACTGAAGTGGGCCTGTGAACTTCAGAATATCAAGGTCCCCTTTGTTTAAGACCATCATTACTCTTGAACATATCCCTTCGCAATTTTTCTGAATTTTGATAATTTGTTACAAATAAGAAAATGATGGCACCACCATGTACTGAACAATTTCGTGGAGATTAGGTCCATGTACATTCCTGGTAAGTCTGAACAGGTTTCAACTTCACATTTGGGAGAAAAAGTAAAGAAACTAAAAAAAACCCCATAAAATTTCTTTAAAAAGGGTAAAATATCCACTGCGCCACCTGTTGAACAAATTAAGGTATAGAGGTCTTCACAAATCTCCCTATGAAATTTCAATCAATTGGCTTAGCAGTTTGAAGAAGACTTTCTAAGGTTTTGCCAAAAAATTCTTTAAAAAGGGGAAAATAATCACAGCACCACCTATTAAACAAAGTAAGGTCTAGAGGTCCCCACAAGTCTCCCTATGCAATTTCAATAAATGGGCTTGGCAGTTTTGAAGAAGACTAAGGTTTTGTCCCAAAAAACACACCCCCCCCAAAAAAAAACAAACAAACAAAAAAAACAAAAAAAAAAAAAAAACAAAGACAAAAACAAAACAAAAAAACAAAAAAAAAACAAACAAAAACAGAAACCAAAAAAAAAAAACAAAAACCCAAACCCCAACAACTCCCCCCCCCCCAAAAAAAAAACAAAAACCCAAACCCCAACAACTCCCCCCCCCCCCAAAAAAAAAACTTTGTAAAAAATACACAATCACTGGAGTGTGACTATTTCAACCGAACTGGTAAAGACCTACCCAGGGTATATCCCGACATACCATGTTTGAAGTGAATTTGGTTGACTGTTTTGGAGAAGACAAAAATGTGACTTACCACTGCATTCCCCATTGACCTGCATTGTAATCAATGGGAATGTATGCATTCATGGATAAGTACCCAAATTGAAAATTTTGTTTAAAATGAGAGATGCACAGTATTATCACCTGGTGAACACTCAAAGTTTGATCCTTCCACATGCTACATTTCCAGAGTTTCATAAGAATCTGGGTGACAATTTTGGAGAAGTTGAAAATAGTAAACACACATAAAAAATCATAAAAAAAATAATTTAGAAAATACCAGCACCACCTTGTGAACAAATTAAGGTCGGGGGGGGGGGGGGGGGGGGGGGCTGAAGGGTGTGCAATTTCCAAGCAATTGGCTTAGCGGTTTAGAGAAGATTTTTAAGGTTTTACCAAAAGATTTAACAAAACTAGACATACATGTACCTTCAACGCAAAGCATTGACTGAAGGGTCCGCCATTTGCTCAAATTAGGTCATGGTGACACCAAAATCTAATCAGTTCATCTTGCCAGGTAAGATAAGCATATTGCCAAATTCGAGCACAACACATCGAGGCATTCTGTAGATATTTCAGTAACAAGAATGTGAACATCCGGACAGACAACCCGAAAACTGAAAGGGTCCCCCCTACAGGGCAGGCCCTTAAAAACCAACAACAAAAATTAAAATTAAAATGCAATCATTGATTGCTGGATCAATGCCCCCCCCCCCCCCATTGCCTCATTTATCACCTTGCAAATCACAGATCTCATTTTGGAATGACTGTAGTCAACAAAAAAGGCTATCACTGTGACCCAGATACTTGACCTGGTGACCTTTTATGCATGACACACCCTTATGTCCAGATACACAGGTGTGTGAAGTTTCATGATTTTAAGTCAAACAGTCTCCAAGTTCTCCACCTTTTTCATACTTTTTTTTACAAAGTCTCCCACTTTTTGTGAAATTAAAAAAAGACAAACTGTAGCAGTATTCCATCTGTGGCTGCAAAGTTTTACATTTTTGCCATGTTGTACTATATACATGTGGAATATGATGGTGCCTAAATTGGTTCAAAATGCAGGAAATGAAGGTGCAAATTTCATTTTTTTTTCTAGGGAGAACGTGCCCCCAGACTCCCCTATCTATGCCTTCACGCCTTCTACACTCATCCTTCCGTTTTTCAGTACCTGCAGGATGATCTCCCACTTTAAACATAGGCTAGCTTGGAGGCTCTGGTCAAAGGACCACAGAATTACAGCCCGGACATAATGTATAATGTAGTTTTACATGATTGTATACAACGTGACCCAGATACTTGACTGACCTACACCCTGATGGCCAGATGCACCTGTGTGTGAAGTTTCATTACTCTAAGTTGAAGGACATCAGAATTACAGTCCAGACATGAAGTGTCATGTAGTTTTTCAGGATTGTATCACTATGACCCACATACTTGACCTGCTTTTGTTTCATGAAACACCTTCAGGTCAAGATATCATTATGTGTGTGTGAAGTTTCATGAAACTAAGTTAAACAGTAAAGGAATTACAGCCCTGACACGACTTTACAGGGATATGTCACTGTGACCCAGATACTTGACCTAGTGACCTACTTTTGGTACATAACATACTCGTATGTCCAGATGCACCTGTGCGTAGAGTTTCACTGATCAAAGTTGAAGGACAAGTGAATTATAGCCTAGACACAAATAGCAGATGGACGGACAGGTGCACAGAAAAAGCAATTACTATATGCCCCTCCTCTGTTAGGAGAGGGGCATACAAATTATTGGAGCTTGCCCATTTGAGTGAAAATGGTAAAGACCTACCCAAGGTACATCCTCATCAAGTTCCAAGTGAATGCACTTGATGGTTTTGGTGAAGAAGCTAAAAATGTGACTTACTATAATTGCAATCCACAATGACTTGCATTGTAAGCAATTGGAATGATAAGTACCCAAATTGAAAAAAGTTGTTAAAAATCAAAAACTTGGAATATCTTTACCTAGTGAGCAGCTTTGTTTCACCCCTCCAAAGCTACATTTCCACCAAGTTTCAGAAGAATCTAAGAGATGGTTATGGAGTAAAAAATTGCTTTAAGACACAAAAATTTGTAATTGAAAAAAAAAGAAAAAAAAAATCACCACTTTGGGAACAAATTAAGGTTTAGGGTCCCCGGAAGTGTCTCTAAGCATTTTGGAAGTAATTAGCCAAGTGATTTTGGAGATAATTTTTCAAATTTTGTCCCAAAATAAACCAAAAATTCATAAAAAATCCATGTATTACTGGTCCATGACCATTTGAAGAAACTTTGTAAAGTACCACCCAAGGTACATACATCCCCACCCAGTTTCAAGTGAATACAAGGGATGTTTTGTCAGAAGAAATAAAAAATGTAAATTGTTGGTAGACAGATGCCAATGCTGACGGATGAATCACCATAAGATAAGCTCAGCAGACTGACAATTCAGCTTAGCAGAAAATGACAGTCAAAAAGAGAAAATATGTGCCGATTAATGCAAGAGAAAGGAAGTTAAATTTTTGTATTTACATAAACCATGCATTTATGCCAATATTAGAAATAAAACAATCATTGATGTGCAATGTTTACAAGTTTTTGACTTTTTATTTTACAAGAAATCGCTGGTTTTTTTACTTGTGGGCCCAGTTATCAGTTGCCTTGCAGAAAAACATGCACAATGGTTGCATTCAAGCCATTCACTGCTGTTTAAATTCAAATTTTACCCCATGTACTTTCAATTTTAACAAAAACAGCAAATGTAAACATTATAATTGCATTGCTGCCCCAAACAGTATCCAACATATTTTCCTGGATACTAGTTACATTGAAGACATTTGTGCCACTTGCACTATATGTCAATTTTTGAGACCAGGATGTAGACCAATGTTAATGCAGACAGTTCCATGCAAATGGTGGCTAACAAGCACGGCTGGGTATTAGTGGAAAAATTACAGGTTTTCTCTGCATAGGTCACATTCTACCTGAGACCTGCTTCAATGACGAGGCATATTACTGGACAAATTAGGCATGTAGAGTCTTGATTAAGACAGCATTGTGCCAGTTACTTTAAGAGCACAGGACAGACAAGCAGTGCCATTAGTGGTACATGTGTGGGGTGCAAACCAAGCAGGAGTGGCTATATGTGGTCTGCATGTCTGTCTGGGCTGAGCATCCTGATTGCCCACTGGTGTATATCACAATCAGCCCACCAACAACTCTCTTTCCTCAGCTGCAGGCTCTACTTACTGCCTCAACACCAAAGCAATCCATAGACATGTCTGTGGCAGGCTCTCTACATTTATGGCTGCTCAGTGTTTTACACACTTGTGTTCTTGAGAGGCCTTAAATTTATAAGCTAACCCATAAGCACATGTCTTTTCACAATTGTTGGTGTCTGGTATTTAACACACCCAACAGACAAGCAGAATAAACAATACTTAGTTTAAATGTCACAAAATTCACTATGACCGAGTAAGTCTGACATAGTCAATGACTGTATTTCAGATTTGACTTGTTCAGAGACAAATTTGTATACATTACACCTGACCTGAACAACTGAAGTACATGTACATTTTTTTTAAACATACACAATGGAAGAAAATTTCCACAAGATGAATGGTCATACAGTGGCCCATCTCTCTCTTGACCAAGAAATGCTTCTGGCTGGAGGAAACTATTTCATGTAGCAATTTTGACATTTTGCAATAATGTCTTTGGTGACAGCCAACTTATGTCCACCTTTCTTTCAAAGCAGGGGTGGTCTGCTATTAAGAGGTGGACAAATGTGTTATTGAGCAAGCTTTAATGAAAACATAGCTTTCTTCCAACTGCCACTGGTCAATATCACTAGGACATGCAAATGAAAGTCAACCAAAATATTACCAATCCCTTTTTTAGTTTTTAGCATTTACATTCCCGGAGCCACTTGATACACTATTGCTCAAAAAATAAACACTTCACAATCTGTCCAATTCAAGTGCACTTGGACTGTGGCAGACCACCTGGAGACAGCAACATCAACAGACCACTCCCAAGACTTTTTTTTTTTTTTTAAATGAAGCAAAATAAAAGACTCAATGCAAGTGCATTTTCTACATTGAGGTGTGTAAATTGAAAGTTTCCCAGTGCTCAAGTGCACATGGCATGATCCACATCCTTCTACATCAGTAATCTTATTGATTTCCAACACATATTTCAAAGCTATTAGCATCTCAGCTCGACAAGAAAACATTCCTGTATGAATCAGCTATGTGAAAATAACACTGATGGACTAAATAGCAGTTGTGGTTAATTTCACTGGTTCAGACTCTCTGCTTGTCAAGGTTAAATAGCTTGTTACAAGTTTATTTCAACAGAAGTAAGCATGGAATAAGTGGTTGTGTATGTTACCAATCCATGTCAAGTGCTCAGTTGTACAGATCTGCAATCCTGTAAACCTACAGATCTACTTTACACATATAACACATGACAAACAGATCTTTGTGAGTTAAAGTTGCTCATGATGGGCGAGCTGATAACTATCTAATTTATTTGACTAAAAAAGATACCTTTGGTCCACAAATACAAGGGATTTACATAGTTAACAATTACAGCATAGCAAAAAAAAAAAAAAAAAGAAACCCCCCCAAAAAAAAAAACAAAAACAAAAAAAAAAAAAAAAACAAACAAACAAAAAAAAAAAAAAAAACAAAAAAAAAAAAAGATTTTTAATGTAAACTTTGGCATGGCATATATTATTCTTTCCAGAAATGCCTTAAAAATGTGAGTCATTTGCCATTGGATTTGAGGTGAAATATAGAACCAAAAATTACTGGAGCATACCCTTTGGTACATTTTTCTTACTTTTAAAAGTCAGACTGCATATAAACTCAACTGATCTGAAAACTTACAGCAACTTAACTCAAATGAATTGCCAGAAGGCAAACAAAACCATCCATGCAGCCTTCCCAGAAACAATATGAGATTATAAAAGCTTGTAGGTTAGCATAAACCCCATGGCATCATGCTTGGGTGCTCTTCTTGTATTTTGTAGATCATTCCCTGTTCCTCAAAGCCACTACACAAGGGGCCTCCCTAATTAATTTGCTCTACAGTTGGTGTACCATAGCTTCACACCTCCCTCCTTTGTGAAGAAGCTACTTCAAATACAAGTAAACTACAGCAAATACCCACATAGCTTTGAACCATATTGTGATTGTGTACAGATGACATTTACAAATTGTTGACTCAGGGTTAAGTCTGCTGGCAGGGAGGGTCCATTACCACTTACATGCCAGGTAAGTAGAGCCATTTGGCTGAGTGTAAGCATGCAAGGGGGTGTGAGTTCTATCATTGTCAAATTGCCATGGTGAGGTTTTTCCTCCAGGGCTTTGGATATTCTTGCTGGTGTTGTGTTGAGCTCTCAGACCAATCAATGCTGGCCCGCCCATAAAGCTGGTGGTTCAAAGCTCTACTCTCGCACTGTATAAGCAGTACCTATGTTCTGCAACACATGCAGAAAGGCTTACCTGCATATTTGGTGCTAACATAAAGCTACAAATGAAGTGTCCATTCTGAATCATGAATGATTCGAATGCCACAAAAATCTAATACCATAAATTCATTTAATATGGCTGTATTTTATTTTCAATTATTTTGCTGATGGAACCAAAGTGTGAAAATAAAAACCCAATGGAACAATATTTAAAATTAACTTAATAGGAATTAAAATGCAATCAGAGATAGCTGGATCCATCCCCACCCCCCACCCGCCTCATTTATAACCTTGCTAATCACAGGTCTCATTTTGTAATGATTGTAGTCAATAAAAATTAGTTATCACCATGAACCAGATACTTGACCTAGTGACCTACTTTTATGCATGGCATACTCTTGTGTCCAGATACACAGGTGTGTAAAGTTTCATGATTCTATGTGGTGGCCACAGACCACAGTTATAAATCCTTTTATTTTTATATTAGCATTTTTCAGTCTAAAAAATCAGCATTTTGGTATTTTGAAATTCCGTGAATGGCATTTAACAGTTAAAAATGTCAGAAAAATATGGACGGATTTTTGTTATACAATTCCCAGCTCGTTAATTTGAGATAATTGCAATACAAAACAACACCTGGATGTCAGCTTTATACAGGTGTATGAACTCTGCTCTTGCCAGGGTCACATCATTGTCCTTCCCCACCATAAAGTTCCCACCTGGCCTGGAAGACAGTGCACCTATATGACCACCAATGAAGCAACTCTGCGATGCAGCAAACCTGACTTAGCTAACTTTATTTAAACAGAAGCTACAGCATGCTGAAAACACAGTATTTTCACAATTATGGACTATCTCCCTTGGGATGCGCAACCAGCCAATCACAACTGTAGTCTGTAACCTGGTAAGACAACAGAATTACAGCCTGGACATAAAGTGTTATGTAGTTTTACATGAATGTGTCATTGTGACCCAGATACCTGACCTAGTGACCTACTTTAGTTTCATGTCATACCTTTAGGTCAATATATATGTATGTGTTAATGTTTTATAAAACTAAGTTAAATAGTAAAGGAATTATAGCCCAAACATGATTTTATAAGGATGTCACTGTGACCCAGAAACTTGACCTAGTGACCTAGTTTTGTTTCATGGCACACCCATATGACTCAGCCAAATTTGTACAGAAAATGATGATGCTACATTTTTATATTTTGAAAGGAATTTTTAACTTAAGCAAATTACACTAGGTGAGGCTAAAAGTAGGGAACTTGCTTTAAATCTGGTCTGACCAGTTTCGTTACATCACGAAACACATCAGAGACCGTTAATGGAATTTGCATGTGCATGCTTTATCAGGGTACAACATTTTTTTGATTAAGATATGTTTGTGTGTGAGTTTCAGGAACCTAAGTAAACTGGTTAAGGAAATATAGCCCAGACACGGTTTTATAAGGATATGTCACTGTGACACACATCATTGACCTAGTGACCTACTTTTAGTACATGACACACCCTTATGTCCAGATGCACCGGTGTGTAAAGTTTCATTAATCGAAGTTGAAGGACAACAGAATTAAGCATGGACATGAAGTGTAATGTAGTTTCACATGATTGTGACCCAGATACTTGACCTAGTGACCTACATTTGTTTCATGATACACCTTAAGGTAAATATATGTGTGTGAAGTTTATGAAACTAAGTTAAATGGTAAAGGAACTACAGCCCGGACATGATTCTATAAGGATATGTCACTGTGACTCAGATACTTGACGTAGTGACCTACTTTTGGTACATGACACACCCTACATGTAGATGCATCTGTGTGTAAAGTTTCATTGATCTAACTTACACGGTAAAGGTATTATAGCCCGTACGCGATTTTACAAGAATATGTCACTGTGACCCATATATTGGTTCTAGTGAACTACTATTGGTACATGACACACCCTTACGTCCAGATGCACCTGTGTGTAAAATTTCAATAATCTAAGTTGAAGGACACGCAATCTATACCCCAGATACAAAAAGCTGGACATAAGGGTGTGTTAAGATATGTGTGTGAAGTTTTATGAAACTAAGTTAAATAGTAAAGGAATTATAGCCCAGACACGATTGTATAAAGATATGTCACTGTGACTCAGATACTTGACTTAGTGACCTACTTTTGGTACATGACACACCCTTACCCAAATGTAAAAGTGTCTGAGAATAATGTCAGACCAAATTGCTGGTAAAGAAAGAAAGAAAGAAAGAAAGAAAGAAGGAAGGAAGGAAGGAAGGAAGGAAGGAAGGAAGGAAGGAAGGAAGGAAGGAAGGAAGGAAGGAAGGAAGGAAGGAAGGAAGGAAAGAAAGAAAGAAAGAAAGAAAGAAAGAAAGAAAGAAAGAAAGAAAGAAAGAAAGAAAGAAAGAAAGAAAGAATATTTGTGGTGGCACAGACATAATTAGCAGCAACATTAAAGCACTTCAAAACTGCAATGGGCATACACTTATCAATACCATATTAATGCAAATCATTTTAAATATGGCTCCAACTAGTTATCCTTGCAATGGTAGTCTAAACTATATGTGGAATGCAAAACGTGCGTCATGTGAGAGCCTATACTTAGTGTCTCTTCAGCCTTCACATTAAGTATCAAAAGTTGATGTGTGAATGCTCTGGCATCTTAAACTAAACGGAAGATGTGGTACTGTTGCTCCTGTTTGTATAATTGTTCAAGAGTTGCTGTACACATATTTGTCAGCTAAACACTCACTTTGTGTGAAAGACAATTTTGATGGCACTCAAAGATTTTGAATCAATTATCAAATACCATCTATCTTGTTCAGCAGAACATGACCTCTACATAGATGTGGCTCAAGACAAACAGAATATATCCCACTCGGTAGACTGTGTGCAACACTGTCAGAATAATACAAGCAAACACAGTCCATCTTAGCACGCCATACATCTATACCCATTCTTTCATCAAAGGTTTTGTTATAGGGCTTTGACTGGGTTATAAATTAGGTTTAATGTTTTCCACACATTCAGTATGGTTTGGTGTATACGAGCAAGTGAAATTCCAATCTTCCTATTCTAATATCTATGGTAGGTGCATAAAGCATGCTTGTAGTCAGAACCTGAACCATTCAATCATGATCAACAAGATACTAGCAGCTTTATGGCATTCATAAAGGTGAGAAATGTGCTCACACAAGAAAGTGAACAAACTTGTGGACTGGGAATAAATCTCATATATTTCTAAGTGGTGTTAAATTAATGAGTAACAAACAGGTTATCAACAAGGTTCAAAGAAGAATAAATGATAGAATTCCTGTTCAAGGCTTTATCGTGAGACAGTATTTGACTTATGAGATGCAATGGAAAATCTCATTTCAAGCATGCTAGTCTAACAGTGATAGTACAGCTTGGCACCCGCTGAATAAAACATCCCATTTTGCACTGCAATTCTACCTTCTAAAGAGATATAGGTGAGTTTAATAACAAGCAACTGACCACAGTGGTTCATAGAAAGTTTGCATTACTTCTGATGTAACCATGCCACACCAGCATATTCTTATTGTCCCCTCACACATGTAATTCACTTTACCTGTTAATTATCTCCCTGGCAACAGTTGATAGAGATGCATTTCAAATATTCTACAGTAACATTATAATAATTAAAGCATGACTTTAACCAAAGAAGATGTAATACAGGCTATATTTTGTCCTCCATGTTTGAAGCCACAATCTGGCGAAATAAAGTTTGGTCAGTTTGCACAATTTGCAGAAATGAACACAGGATAAAAACGCCAGTGGATCAAAGAGTAT
The DNA here is from genome assembly GCA_964020975.1 of Hermodice carunculata. NCBI lineage: Eukaryota > Metazoa > Annelida > Polychaeta > Eunicida > Amphinomidae > Hermodice > Hermodice carunculata. The sequence goes on along the minus strand of OZ026630.1, from coordinate 58,626,849 downwards.
GGTCTGATTGACAATTAAGAACAGTTGACCTAGGCTTAATGCTATGGGGCGAACTTGATTCAGGATGGATTACCCGTTTGAATTTGAATGTCGTACTTTTGGCCCGAAATGGATTTTGTGGGACATTTGCGACAATTATAGGCATCTTGCTATGGTAAAATGTGGAGTTCAATGGTTTATCAGTGAGATATACCTGTAAAATTTAGTTTTGGAATAAACTGGTGAGTTGCAGCTTGTTGGTATGTACAGAAATGGAGAAATCATGTCAAATGTGAAGCGGGGTGGTGGTCCAGATGTGAACTTCGTTTCAAACCTTTCTCTGTACAAGCTCCATGTGATGATGTAGTGCCATTAGGCCCACCATCTCCCATCTTATTAGCACCAATGATTGACAGCACAGATGAATGCACAATACTTTTTTGCAGATAAGGCCCTATGTGGGCCATTGCACGTACAGATGTTCCAGGTTCACCCTCTCTGATAGATCCCCCCCCCCCATATTTGCACAAATGCTTGATTGACTGAACGTTACGTGTGCCTGTGCACTGTGCTGTGCCTCACTCAGTTGGCAATCAAATAAACACTTCAAAAGTTTCATAACAAGCTTAAAAATAAGTAGAAGCTGGTTTTCAATAGGAATGTGGTCCACTATAATGTGCATCTCTGAAAACAAAAATTGGGGAAGCTGTGTTGGATTCTTCTCAAGAATATATGGTAACGTTGTCCCCTTCTCCACCACTCAGACAGCCTAAAAGATAAATACTTTAAAGTTTCATAACAAGTTTATAAATACAAAGAGGAAGCCAGTTTTAAATAGGACCTGGTCCATCATAAGATGAATTTCTCACAAAAATTTGAGAAAGCTGTGGTCAATATTTTTTGAGATATCGTGGTAATGTCATTAGGGTTGACCCACTCAGACAGCCTTCAAATAAATACATTAAAAGTTTCATAGCAACTTTAAAAATAATCAGAGGAAGCTGGTTTTACATAGGAACCTGGTCCATCATATCAACGTCTCTGACAAAAATTTGGCAAAGCTGCAGTTAATATTTTTCGAGATATCGCGATAACATTGTCAGGGTTGATGCCATACATTAAAACTTTCATAAAAAGTTGTAAAATAACCAGAGGAAGCTAGTTTTCCATAGGAACTTGGTCCATCATTAGGTCCTTCTGTGACAAAAATTAGGCACAGCTACAGTGAATATTTTTTGAGATATCGCGGTAAGGTCGACAAGATGGACATCTCCTTTGAAACTTAAAAGCTTCATACACTATTCCACATACCGACACTGGTATAAATAGGTCAACAGTAATACAATTTTTAGCACCATAAAGTTGACTAGAGGTGTTATGAGGTAAAGTGTACTAAGGTATTAGCTGGACGCCACCTCTTCCACTATACTTGATGAAGGTTGAAAGGAAAGAAATCCTGCAAAAAGTGAGTATGATCATGGTTTTCTGACTTAAGACGGATTAAAGAAAATTTTCTAGGTGGGTTAAGTATACTTTACCCCGGGTACTTTCCCTCTTACCACTCTAAACACTTTGAGGACTACACTTTGTCATTTCAAGCTCCATCTTGACATAGTTTGACTAATGTTCTTGAGTTAGTGATGTATTTTTTAGGTATTTGGTCATATCTCTGAAAACATTTCAACAGAGTTTTGTGTAGTTATTGTATTTTATAACATTCGTGGTGTAGTTTTTGCAACAAAATTCTGACTCTATTGATAAAATCCCTAAAAAGTGTGGTGTTTCTAGCAATACAGACAGACGGAAGATGCAGGGGACGACAATACCTTCTGGCACTTTATGTACCGAAGGTAAAAAAAAACTTACACTTCAGTCTAAAATAGAGTCAAACTTCCGATATAAATGACTCCACAGGACTCTTCAATTTCAAGGGGAATTAAACCTTGTGAATGATTTTTCATTATACCTCTTTTGCTTGTACAGGAAATTAAAAATCTTGAGACCTTCTGGTGGTCAATTACTGACACAGCATCTGTGAGCAAAACAATTCAATTTTTTCCAGAGAACCATAACTAAGATTGATTTTTTTCCCCTTTTTTCACATTCACTTGATTAGCACTTTATTCAGTTGGAATTGACTCTGACAGATTTTACAGTTTGTTTAATGCACAGGAAATAATAGTTAGCATTCGTGTGTGGTGAAATGCACAAATTTGCGGATGTACACTCCAGGTTAAAGCTGACAAGATGTGACAACATTCCATTATACCACAGAGACAACTGGGCATGCCACGCCACTAGGTTAATTAGGACATTATTGTTATGCATTCTTCATGTCACAAAACTTCATGTGTTATTAATGTGCTTGCATGTTTGCACTGTTCCCAACTGCACAGCATGTGGCCCTGCTACAATGATATGCTTCCTAGTGATGCTGGCATGTGCGGGTGCATTCTCTATTTGCAAATCCCTTGCTGCAACCAGTGGGTATGATGGGATGACCCCTCAGGGCTTGTTGTGTGCCAGCATGTACTGTTGTCTTGGAAACTGCTCAAGGAGAATGCCAGCATGCATCAGCAGCCCTGGAGGCATGTAAAAATCCACAGGAATGTTCCTGTCACAGTGGTCTCCTGTGTGCCCATTATCTTTACACAATTCTCCAGATTTCCAATAATACCTACAGAAATTGAGATCCCAGCATATCTCCAAAGCATCTGTGACCACCCTTCACCTGTTCTTTGTCAACACAGGGCCCTAGGCTGGACGTCTCTGGATCAATATTTCTCCTTCCTGGGTGAGTTGGACAGCAGGGAGGATCCACTGATATGTAACACCATACTGCTGTCTCTTTAAATTGCCTAATAAAATGGTTCTCAAGCATAATTAGTTTGCCACCTTGGTTTACCTCCATAATGCAAGGAACTAATTGATCCTCTCTCTGATGACTGCAAGGTGTTTTCTCAACAATTGTTGACAAAACAGTTTGAGAAGTTCTGCAGCTAATATATGTTTTGTCTTGTGAGTAGCTCCTTGTGGCATATTCTCCTTCCTGGGTGAGTTTGACCTCCTTCTTTTGTTTAAAGATGTTGCTAATAAGTTCCATAAACTTTTCCTAGGTGGCCCCTGTGATAGCGGGTTTTCATACCCTAAGTTGGGGTCATCCAGACTTACTCTCTGTGTATATCATTTATTGATAGTTAACCACTCTAGTTTACACATCTTGTTTTACACATAGGATCATTATTAACTTTGCTGTTTTTTGTACATCAAGTAAAACATATTCTGAATTCTGAGTTCTATTATTTTCATTCTGCATGCCAAATAAAAGCCTGCCTTTTGGTTCCCAGTACACTGTCCTTAGCAGTCCAAACATCGAAGAGGGCCAAAATATGAAACATTAATAGCTATGCACACAATCACCATGCGTCTCAATAAAATAACACATAGGCAAATGCCAAGCTAGCTGTGTGGTAACATTTACATGTAAATGGTACCACGTGATGACAAAGTATATTAGGTGACCCCTTATTGAAAAGTGTTGCTCAACTCTGTATAGATACATGTAGGATGATCTTAGACTGGTTGTGGTCAGACAACTGATATAAGGCATGCACAACCTATGATCTCAAAGTCCACAAGGAACACTGAAGGAAAAGACTAGAAGCGAGTTTTTTTCGTGCGGAAAAAATTATGCACCCCCCAAGTAGGTGCCTCTCACCAGTGACCACCCCTCTAAGCGGGCTACCATTCTTCTGCTGAAAGTTTGACTTTGACCTTTGACCTTAAGGTCACCTCAGAGCAAATTTAAGGGAAGACTCATCTGGGTAAATAATGACAAAGTTTGATGGACTTCAATCATACCCTTTTGAAGATGTGGCAGGGAAACAATTTTATTTTGCAAGGCATTGTGACCTTGACCTATGACCAGAAGGTCATCCACAATCATATGAAAAACTCCCCAAATCTATGCAGCATCTATGCTAAAAGTCTCAAGTGAATCTGGCATACAGTCTTGTAGAAGTCAAAATGTGAACTACCATTGCAGACCCCATTGAGTTACATGTTCCACATGGTAATCAATAGGAATGCAAAAAATAACCAAAACAAAACAAAAAAATCATTCGAGCATGACGACTTGAACTTAGTTGGTAGATGCCTACCCACTGTACATCCCCATCATGTTTGAAGTGAATCTGGCTTACTTCTTTGGAGAAGTTGAAAATGTGAATTAGCATTGCAATCCCTATTGACTTACATATGTTTAACCAGATGCTAGTGGAGGTACATGTACATGTAATTCAAACTTACATGATCAAAAGAATTAAGTCTGTGACCAACTTATACTTGAATTCCAGAAAAGGACTCTGTCTTTCTTTCACTGGTTATCTCTGAGCTCTTATTCATTTCGTTCATCAAAAAAAAAAAAAAAAAAGGGAGGGGGTGGGGGGTGGGTGGGGGGAGGGGTAGAAAAAAAAAAAGAAAGAAACAAGAGGGCTGTGTGAACAGCCATGCTCAGCTGACCTACACATTCATCACACTTGCAGCTTTGTGAACATGGGATAAGATCAAGGTTACCCATGTACTGAGTCAGTCTAACCTTTATAGAAGAACACTCACATGTGCAACATCAAGGTCCAAGTTCAAGTAGTTCTCAAGTTATAGTAAAGAATAAAATTCATGCATGTTGCACTGTGCCCCAGAAACGAGGTCAAGGTCACTCATGTACTGTTTACACATGACCTTCATAGAGAAACATGAACATGTGCAACATCATGATCCTAACTCCAAACAGATCTCAAGTTATCAAGTAAACAGTATATTTCGTGTCAGTTGTCCTGTGACCTTGGGAATGGGGTCAAGGTTCAAACATCAATGGAGCATGATCATTTGCACAAACTAGGTAGACACTTAAAAAAAGTACATCCCTACCAAGTTTGGCACAGATCTGGAAAAAATTATTTCATTTAAGCCATTACAAGAAATTCTCATGTTAAACTCTCCTATCAAACCTTTTTTTAAAAGATTTTCCAAAAAAATGAAAAAAAAGACAAAAAATCACTGGAGCATGACCATTTGAACAAACTTGGTAGAGACCCACCCAAGGTACATTGCCACCAAGTTTGAAGTAAATCTGACAAACAGTTTCTTCAGTGAAGTCCAAAATGTGAATTACCATTAGAATGCCCATAGAATTGCATAGTAAGCAATAGAAAAGGTGCATTTACCAATAAGTACCCGAATTGAAAAAAAAAAAAAAAAAAAAAAAAAAGGTTTAAAATAAGGAATCCATAGTAGTGCTACCTAGTGACCATATTTGCTTGACCTTTCACAAGGAACTTATTCACAAATTTTCAACTTAATCTGAGAGACATATCTGGAGAAGAAGTGACAAATAACGAAAAACACACAAAAATTCATAAAATTTTTTAAAAAAATTGCAGCATCATCTGGTGAACAAATTAAGAACAAGGAGTACCTGGGAGTGTTCTGATATATTATCAAAGCAATTGGGAGAGTGGTTGTAGAAAAGAAGATTTTGTAAGATTTGTCCACCCCCCCCCCCCCCCCCCAATTCATTAAAAATCCAAAAAATACTGTTCAAAGAACATAGTACCCTTCGGCCGCATTCAATCTCTTTTGCTGTAAGTGAATAGATTTCTAGATGCACAATGTCACTCAGCAAACTTGTGACCCGTGTGTGACCTTGAAAATCAGGTCAAGGTCAATTATGCTTGCACACAAAGCAAGCCTTATAGTGGTGTACCATCATATGCAATTTGAAACTCCTGTCTCAAAAGCTTCTGAAGTTATAGTGTTAAACAAAATTTCAATGAATAGGTCACTGTGACCCAGATACTTGACTTAGTGACCTACTTTGGATTCATGATACAATATTTGGTTATGATACATGTGTGTATAAAATTTCATATGACTGACTCAAATACCTCCTTAGTTATACCAATACCACCATTGTGCACTTGACCTTTGACCTCAAAAAGTAGGTCAAATATAGAGTTACGACCTTGATTTTCAATAGGCTTCTAGATCACTCTATGAAGCTTCTTGTGTAAGCTTTAGATTGCTAGATGCAGGCTTCCAATAGTGAGCGTGGTAACGTCGCTCAGCACATGTGACCATTGTGTGACCTTGAGAATTAGGTCCAGGTCAACTAAGCTTGCACACAAAGTAGGCCATATAAGAGTGTAATATCATGCGCAATTTGAAAGTCCTGTCTCAAAAATTTCTGAAGTTATGGTGGTAAAACCATGGGTCGGACAGACGGACAGACAGATGGACGGACGGCACATGGTATGACAATACCCGTCGGCCTCACAAGGCCGAAGGGTAAAAATCACTGGATCGTGACCATTTGAAAAAATCTGGTAGAAATCCACCCAAGGTACATTGCCACCAAGTTCTGGATGATGTTTTTCCAGAAGTCGAAAATGTGAATTAGCACTAGAATGCCCATTGACTTACAGAGTAATGAATAGGAAAGCTGCAATGACCGATTAGTACTCAAATTGAAAATAAATGTTAAAAGTCAAGAATCCACAGCAGTGCCGCCTAGTGTACAACTTTGTTTGACCCTTCCACAAGGAACATATCCACCAAGTTTCAGCTTTGTCAGAGTGACGGTTCTGGAGAAGAAGTCGAAAATAGCAAAAACACACCAAAAATCATTAAAAAAATAGAAAGAAATCACAGTACCACCTGGTAAACAAATTCAGAACTAAGAGTCCCTGGGAGTGTCCCTGTGAGATATCAAAGCAATTGGGTGAGTGGTTACGGAGAAGAACATTTTTTTAGATTTGCCCCAAATAACAAAAAACAAAAAAAAAAAAAAACAAACAAAAAACAAAAAACAAAAAAAAATCCAAAAATCACTAGTGTGACCATTTGAACACACTTAATAGAGACTTACCCAAGGCACATGCCCATCAAGTTTGAAGTGAATCTGGCTGATGGTTTTGGAGAAGAAGTAGAAAATGTGAATTGTATAACAGAACGATGGACAGAGGACCATAAGATAAGCTCAGCTGACTGACAAGTCAGCTGAGCTAAAAATGCAGGTCATCTGTCATGGTAAACAAATGATATAGTATTTAGTCCATTTAGCTAACCGTTTTATAACAGGTGACATCAATTTTACCTTTTTGTCATAAAGTTTCGTTAATTTATGCCACTACAAATAAACCAAACTGATGTTAATATTAGGTCTCTGGCATTTACGCACTATATTCAAATTACATATTCTAGTTAACTAACTTTACCTTCCCTGACAGAAGAATGAAAATATGTGCCCATACCTGCCTCAAATAGTGATACTATGCAACATATACAACAGTATCCAGGTAACCAGGGGTATACTAATATTTAACAGCAGAACATAAAATATAGTTAATAATGATGGCGCTCTCTGGATCTGCAGTTTATTTTTGAAACTAGTGAGAACCAGGCAAGACCAGTGACAGAAAATCCCTGTAGCAGGAAACAGCCAGACCGGTTTTGAATCTCAACGATTCTCATCAGTGGCAGTTGGAACAATGTTAACCGCTCCTTATATAGCAGGGGGTTATGTTGCTAATGTATGTTAAACAAACGTCACTTAGGGAGCACGTCACAACGAGTGCCGAGGCCTACCAGTCAAACCCTTAAAATAGACGGGTTTATCATGACGTCTCATAATCCTGATGAAGTCACAATAGACGGGTTTATCATGACAGGTTTATCATGATGTCTCATAAGCCTGATGAAGTCACGTGGTAGAGTACTAGTAACCAGAGCCTGGTTACTGGAAGGACTAGTGTTACCACACACAGTACACTTGTCAGAAGCCATGTCAGGGAGAGAACACTCCCATTCTGGCTAAAGGAATGAAGAGCATGCTGATATCTCAAAGATTGAAAAAAAAACCCCAAAAAACTGAAACTAGCTATATAATTCAATTGAAATTCCACAGCCTTGACTTGTTATTCACGTCTGGGTTTGAAATTGTAACTGATAAGACATAGACATGTATTTGCATGGCAACTGTCCAGTGGTTAATTTCAAATGCTACCTGAAACATATCGTTATAGACTTTAATACTCCCCATCCAGTGATTGTGCTGATTCCATGACCCACCTCGGATATCACGTGCTTCGGTCATGATATCTGACATTGGTCATAGAATCAGCACAATCACTGGATGGGGAGTATTCAAGTCTATTTTATCATGGCTAAGCAATTGACCAAATGTTTCAGAGAAGAATATTTAAGATTTTGCAAAAAAAAAATGAACGATAAAATTCATAAAACGTCAAAATATTACTGGAGCATGATCATTTGAACCAAGGTGCCAAAGATCCACCCAAAATACATTGCTATCAAGTTTGAAGTGGATCTGGCTGACAGTTTTGGAGAAGTTGAAAATGTACATTCTGGAAGGATGGATGGTGAATGATGAGATTACTGACCATCCTGTAAGCTTTTTGTTCAGCTAAGCTGAAAAGGTTAATATAAGTCATGAATATGTTCAGACAAAACCTACCCTCACAAAATAATTAGTTTACAAGCCTGATTTTTTTTTTCTTTTTATCGAAAGTCCACACCAGTAAGAAATCATACGGTTAACTAGAAAAGAAGATTTGCTTCAAAGCAAATCTGTCTGTGTGCCTTCAAAAGTTGTAAATATTAAATGCTACAACTTTTATCCTTTGGTACTTCACATTACATTAAGCTTATGGCTGGATGCAAATTTCAAAG